>JARYGA010028002.1:0-163332 GCA_030545235.1 Helianthus tuberosus | reverse complement strand
TACGGATACCTGGGGGAGGAGTAGTTATGCTCGAGCACTAATTGAAATCTCAGCAGAGAATGAATTAAAAGAGGAATTAGTTAAAGCTGTTCCAGAGCTGGATGGTGATGGTTTCGTGAAAGAAAAGGTGTTCATAGAGTATGAATGGAGTCCGTACCGATGCACTCATTGCCGTGTCTTCGGTCATTCTGATGAAGGGTGTCCGAAACAAGTAAAACCTATTAAGCAATATGGAAGCACGGTCAGTAACGGGAAGAAACAAATTCATGTTGATAAACCTCGGGCCCAGGCTAAAAAATTCGTTGATGAGGATGGTTTTACGGGTGTAGATGTTAAGAAGACAGCGAAGCGTTCTGGTTTTCTGGTTAATAAGCAAAAACAAAAATTTGAATATAGACCTATTGGCAACAAGACAGTTGGGAGTACCAAAAAACCTGATGTTTCGAACCCATTGGTGTCTAGAAATCCGTTTGAGGTATTAAGAGACGAAGTTGGAGAATCTAGTAAACAGGCTCGGCCGAAGGATGATGGAGATGAATATTCAGATGAGGATGACGTGGTGGAGGCCTACAATGAGACGAATGAGTTTCTTAAAGTCGATTCTAGCCATGATATTCACAAAAAAGGGGCAAGCACTCCTCCTTCAGGGGTGTCTCAATGATTAGTTTGGCTGTTTGGAATATACGGGGGTTGAACCGCCCTCTAAAACAAAACGAGGTTCGGCAGGTTGTTAAAGATAATAAGTTAAGTTTATGTGCGATTTTAGAGTCTCATGTGGGTGTAGAGAATCTTCGCAAGGTTTGTAATGCTGTGTTTCGGAGATGGGATTGGACTTCTAATGCAGGTTGTTATGACAAAGGTGCTCGCATTATCTTGGGTTGGGATCCGTTAGAGATAGATGTGATGGTTCTTGCGCAGGCAGCTCAAGTCTTACATGTTCAGGTTTTCTGTAAGGCCAATAAGAGTATGTTTTTCTGCTCTTTCGTTTATGCTGCAAATTATTATGTTTCTTGTAGGGAGCTATGGCAGAATTTACGTTTACATAAGGGATTGGTCCATGATAAACCTTGGGTGATTATGGGAGATTTCAATTCCGCTCTGAATATTGAAGATAAATCGATTGGTAGCTCTTCCATCTCTCCTGGTATGCGTGAGTTTAAAGAATGTGTTGAAAATATTGAGGTCTTTGATTTGAATCGGACTGGGTTACACTTCACTTGGAGTCAAAAGCCTAAGCAAGGTATAGGCTTGTTGAAGAAGATTGATAGAGTCTTGGCCAATGTTCCTTTTGTTAGTTTTTTTCCGGATTCGGTTGCTGTGTTTAGACCCTATGGTGTTTCGGATCATTGCCCGTGTGTCATCAAGTTGTTCTCGGCTGGTAAATCCAAACCGAAACCTTTCAAGTTCGCAAATTTCTTGGTTCACAAACCTGATTTCTTAGATATTGTTAACTCTAAATGGGATGTGCAAGTGAATGGAGTTCACCAGTTTCGTGTTATTAAGAAGCTTACTCTTATGAAATCTTCTCTTCGAAATTTATTGTACAAACAGGGAAATCTCCATGAAAAGGTTGCAAACCTCCGTGGTAGTCTTGAAACCCTTCAGCGTGACATTGATAGGGATCCTTTGAACGATTTATTACGTAGCAAAGAAGCTTCTGTGTTGCGTGATTTTCAGGAGGCGCTCCTTGATGAGGAAAGATTCCTTAAGCAGAAATCTAAAGTGGAGTGGCTTCGAGCAGGTGATTATAATACGGCTTTTTTCCATACTTCTTTAAAATGTAGAAATCATTTTAATCGGATTGAGGAGATCTCGGATTCGACTGGAAATCTTTTTGAAGGAGTTAACGTGCCTACGGCTTTTGTTAACCACTTCGAGCAATTTTTGGGATGTAAAGGGCAAGTTTCTTTAGTTCCTTTGCCTGAGCTTTTTACTAATAAGCTGAATCATGAAACTGCAAACTTTATGGTTCGTCAAATCACTTTGGAGGAAATCAAATCAGCTATGTTCTCGATTGGGAATGATAAGGCCCCTGGTCCTGATGGTTACACGGCTGCATTTTTTAAAAGCACTTGGCATATTGTGGGGAGTGATGTTTCAAATGCTATTCTAGACTTCTTTAACACTGGAAACCTGCTAAAACAACTTAATCATACGCTTCTTGTTCTGATTCCGAAGGTATCGTCCCCTACAAGAGTTACTGACTATCGTCCTATTTCTTGCTGTAATGTCATTTTTAAATGCATTAGTAAGGTGTTGGTGGATAGATTGAAAGGTTCTTTAAGTCAAATTGTGAGCATAAACCAATCTGCCTTTGTTCCTGGTCGGAAAATTTCGGATAATATTCTTCTTACACAGGAGTTGATGCATAATTACCATCGTCAGTTTGGGCCTCCAAGGTGTGCTTTTAAGGTAGACATCCAGAAAGCCTATGATACAGTTGAATGGGGATTTCTTAAGAATATTTTGATTGGGTTTGGTTTTAATAGGATTATGGTCGATTGGATCATGTTGTGTGTATCTACTGCCTCTTTCTCGGTCTGTGTTAACGGGAACATTCATGGGTATTTTAAAGGGAAAAGGGGTCTGAGGCAGGGCGATCCCCTTTCTCCATATCTTTTCACTTTAGTAATGGAAGTTTTGACTCGTATTCTCAATCATGCAACAAGGATTGATTCATCTTTCAGATTCCATAATAAATGTGAAAAGCAACAAATTGTTAATCTTTGTTTTGCTGATGACTTATTCCTTTTTGCTAGAGGAGACGTCCCTTCGGCTAGGTGTATTATGTCTTCCCTCACTCAATTCACTCGTATGTCAGGCTTGATTCCAAGTGCTCAGAAGAGTACGGGATATTTCTGTAATGTCCCGAATAATGTTAAAAGGGAAATCTTGTGACAACCCGTAATTTACGGCACTTAATTACGTGATTAACAAGTGATTAACGTGATAATAAATGGTGTTTACAGCACGAATTAACTTAATTAGGCCTTTGGAGTGCCTGGGAACGTCTATCCGTCTTTACAGTGCGCGAACGGTGGTTTACAGAGAAACCTGTGAAACGGCAAACGACAACGGATCGAAACCGAACAAAATACTGACAACGCCGACAAATGTTAAATTTTTACGATATATTTTAGCTTCGTAATTGAATTTTAGCAACAACAGTTGAAACCGGATCGAAAAACGGATTAAGGACGGCAACGATACAATTTTTCGCGATTATTACCGTAATCGACGAACGGGCGTGCAAACAACGACTACCGACCGTATTTTTGTGTATTTTAATTTTTGACGTTAAACGGAGTTCTGGATTTGACAACGGGCCTCGTAGAAATTACGGGCCGCTTATACACGAGATGAGCTTGTAGGCCCTGGGCCCAAGCCTAAACCTACACATAATATACGAGATCTAATAAGATCTCTAGGGATCTAAAAATCCTTCCAAAATCTTGATAAAATCTCAACAAAATATTTCCAAAATCTCTTTAGGATCTCCTAAATCTCTTCTAAATCTGTTCCAAATCTCTACAAGATTTCCTCAAAAATCTTGCCTTGAAAATCTGTCCAAAATATTTACAAAGATCTCTACAAGAGATCTTGTCATCTAAAGTTGAAACATAACTCTATAAATAAGGGTGTAATACCAACCCTTAAAACACACCAACCCTTCCATCTTTTTCTTTTTCTATCTGTACACATACAAAAGAGAATACAGAGAAGCAATTTAGGGCCTGGTCCCTTTACTCTCCCTCACTCTCGATACAACAACAGACAAACAAGATACACTTTTGAATGTTATGAAAACCCTCACCCACCTTTCTACCTCTTCCACACACACCCGGCTCTCTCTCTCTCTTGTCGCTTTAACGGCGCCGCCGCCGCTGCTCACGGCGGAGGTGGCGGTGGCGGTGGAGGTGGTACCAGCAACTGCTGAGTGATGAAGACGATGTTATGATGACGGTGGTGATTCTCAAGGACGCCAGCAGCCCTGGTTCTCTATAGATTTTTCCGGTAAGCACCATTGTATTGCTTCTCCTCTTCTACGGCAGTGGGGCGTCCAGTTGGGTTCGAGTTTTCCTCTCCGGTGATGGTGGTCAGCGTCGGTCGGAGACTCGGACCGGCGGTCCTTGTCTCGGACCGGCGGTTCGAGTTTTGATCCGTCGGGTTTTACGATGATGATGGTTTGGGTTGACTTTGGTTCGGGTCTCGTCACGGGTTTCGGGTAGTCGCCGGCAAGACACGGTGGTGGTGGTGGTGTATTGTTCCGGCAAGCCGATGTTGAAGATGATGATGATGATGTCTAGCTCAGAACCGATGTATGTTTGGTCAGATTCTTGGTTCGGGTTCTGTTTCGACAGATTTCGTGTTCGGGTTTGTGTTCGGTTGAACTCGGTTTGACTCGGTCAAACCGAGTCAACTCAGTCAGCGGCTCGGTTCGGGTCAGCGGAGGTTCGGGTTCGCAAAACGGGTCGACTCGGTGCAACTCGGCTCGACCCGGTTAACTCATTAATCAACTCGGTCAAACCCGAGTCAACTCGGGTCAGCAAATACAACTCAGTCAACTCAGTGAGTTGACTCGGTCAACTCAGCTTTTCGACACGAAGACTGGTAAAGAATTAGCAACGCGTTTTATTTATTTACGTTGTTATATAGTTTTTATTTATTTCGTGACTAACGAGCTCGAACCGACTTAATTTGATATTAGTTTACATTTGATATACTCAACAAAAATCTTATATGGATTGTTTATATTACTACATGGTTGATTGAATTTTGATAAAATAACGACAACCGTGTTGTCGGGGTGTCTAAAAACATAGGAAACTCTGCCCGTTTTTCGAGAAAATCCGTAAAACAAAACACGTTTTTAATATAAAGACACTTTATATACAAGCGTTTAATGTTTTCAACGACACTTTACAAACATACGAAAACAGCGATATGGAAATTATTTCAACAACAAAAATAAATATAGTTATTATTATATTTATTTCAAACGAACTCGATTCCTTTTATAAATAAATATAGTTATATATTTATTTTCCAATACAAGTCGACGATTCTTTTACAAAATAAATATAACTGTTATATTTATTTTATACGTCTAGACGGCACATACGTATATTTTTGGCAAATATACACAAAACGCGATATATATAATACGAGTTTATTATATAATTTTCGTACAAATTCTCGAGACAACTAACGCGATTATAACAATGTATTTATATACTTATATAAATATTCATATATTTTAAACCTCTCGAGAACTAAGTCTTTTCAAGATTTCTTAAATACCGACGAATGAACGAACTACACAAGTATAACTTCTTGGCTTCTTTTAAGGTGACTATTTACCGTCAAATCGTTCGATTAACGATTCGGTAGAGCTCGGTGACACGTAGTTAGTTACTACGTTTATTTAGAAACTTATTAGATATTCCGTGTTAGGAATATTGTAGAATGCACGCTAGCGAGTCTCGTCTTGGGAACGACATCACAAAGTCGTATATAGCTAGCTTTGCACAGGAATATTCATGTGAGTTCATAACCCCCACTTTTTACTGTTTTACATTTTTGTAAATGTTTTCGGGGTGGAAAGACATGCACGTTTTGCAAAACATACAAAGTTTAGAACAAACGCAAAACTCGTATTTCTAAATCATATTACGAAGGGATTTCGAGGAACTCAAATGATTTACGAAAGGTTTATACTAAACATACCGGTTTTTACAAAACAAATGAGTATTATCAAAATGTGAATGATTTTCATGACTAAGGACGGATCAATTGGTGATAATATATAGAGAATGAGGAGCCAGCCTTTATGGCTGGGGAGGATCAGCCTTAGTGGCTGGGGAGGATCAGTCTTAGAGACTGGGGTAAAGTACATGTACAATGATTACAGACATTTTTTTTACACATGGTATGGCTAGCGTAAGGAGGGTTAGAACGTACAGATCATGTGAATGGGTAGGCAGAACACCGAGGGACTTAAGCGGTAGATCTATCTGGGTGTAGCGAGCCCAACTCTAGGCCCAACAGAACGGACCTCTGAGAGGACCAACAGAACGGACCTTGAGTGACTTGGTTGCCCGACGCATAAATCGGCTAGGTTTGAGTCTTCCTACTTGCACTTCACACATATCAATGGCCTTGCAAACCATTGGTGATCTCTTTTCTTTATTTGCTACATACCAGGGATTTTATACTTACGAAATAAACTTGTTCATACAAATTAAATACCATGTTTTCTACAAAATTTAAGGCATAAGATTATGCGGGTCAAAGTCAGGGTGGGCATTGATGATTTTACGAACATTACAAAAACATGGTTTTATGAACATAACGTGTACAAACACAACGTTTCCATATAACTTGGCAAGAAAATGGTTTTTAAATTCATTTTCTCAATACTACTTCAAAAACCGGTTATTCCAAAGATTTATTTCAAATCTTTCACAACTCAAAGGATTTATCTCAAACCTTTCACAACTCAAAAGATTTATTTCGAATCTTTTACAAACAAACTATGAACTCGCTCAACTTTATGTTGATTTTTCGCATGTTTCTTTCTCAGGTTACTTTTCTAAGACAATGCACGGTTGGAATAGGAGAACCATTGGAGACTCGAGTACTTAGCGGGCGTTCAGTTTCTAGAAGACTTAGCTTATTTGCTTCCGCTGTGCAATGAAGATACCAGTCCAGTCACGCCGATGCTCTGATAATTTCGGGGTGTGACAGATTGGTATCAGAGCTATAGGTTACAGCGAATTAGGTTCCTGTTGTGATACCTAGGCTCTAACCTCACTTTCCTCTGGGAACTTAGACTATTAAGACGTTGAATACATACAGAACGCCCAGTACTCAAATATGGTCTCCAACCGTTGCCGACAAGCAAACAGTCAAAATTTTGTTTCCAAACAAATGTTGAGCACATTTTACTAATTATAGGCTCAGCCTGGAGGGCTGAGGCTCGGTCTGGAGGATCGAGGCTCGGTCTAGGTGACCGAGGTAGTTGAGCACGTTGATTTATTATAGGCTCAGCCTGGAGGGCTGAGGCTCGGTCTGGAGGATCGAGGCTCGGTTTAGGTGACCGAGGTAGTTCGCTAGTGAGGCTAGGAAGAGTAGGCTCAGTCATGAAGGCTGAGGCTCGGTCAAGGGGACCGAGGCTCGATCTAAGAGGTCGAGGTGGAGGATAGAGCAGTCTTAAAGACTGGGAGAAATTGGCTAGTGAAACTAGGAGAATTACCTGATTGCTTATTGGTGACTGACATGTTATATGATTGATTAATTGCGCTCATGTGCGTTTATTAACGGTCATCACGTAGGAACTGCGAATATTAACTCGGGCACACGCTATTATCCATATTGTCTATGATATTTAACTTCCCGAGCAGGCAGCCTACGCATAACAAAACGCTAGCGCATGAGAATACATGGCACTCAAACTTTACGTTAACGGATGTCGGAGTACATCACATTCTACGCAGAACGTAACACTAGTGCACGAGAATACATGGAACTCAATTTCCACGTCAACGGATGTCGGGATACATCACCTCCTACGCGGCACACAACGCTAGTGCACAGGTATACGTGAAACTTGAGCTATACGTCAACGGAGGTTGAAGTACGACACGCACGCTTATTGAGGCGAGGCCTTTGAGAAGGAACGATGACGCAATCTAACGACGACGCTAGATTCCTGTCAGCAGGAGAACTAACAATCAGGAAACGACAACTTGTCACGCGATCCTGCAACGACACGAATCACGCCAGGGAGAAGACTATTGTCTCCGCAATCCCCCCTACCTAACTAACGACGAACACGCTATGTTCGACATTCCATGGTAATGTCACCTAACAATTGGTCGTCACACGAAACCCCAGGTAAAGTCCTCAAATTTCTTTTATTGAAATTTCGAATTTCACACTTACTGAGTAGATTTTCGTATCTCTACTCCTCTTAAGGGTCATTGTATCACGATCATTTCTTTTCAAGTTACCTACATGGTTTTCGTTATAACCATGCCGAAAGTTTTCTTGCCGATACATATACTTATTGTCGGATTACGCTAAAACCAAGTTCAATTGTTTGAACTTACTCATTACACTTATTCGATTCGAGACACCATATGATGTATTGGGAGCATCATATTCAAATCAATTTTTAACGAACACTTCATTTGTTCCGAGTCATGGTAAACTTGTTTGGTATTCGACTCCATTAAATTGTTGATTTCGACACCTTGTGGTGGTGTTTTCACTTATTTGAACCTTGCGCTAAACTCGTTTACGTACCTTATGCACGGATTTTATTATTCATTTATTGATTCAGATTAAATCCGCTTTGAATTATCATATTACAACAGTCTTAACACAATTGTGTGTTAAGACAATGGTACACAAATTCATTTCATATTCCGGTGTACCTCATAACGGTTCTTTCAACATCGATCGAATGCTTTGCGACATCCATTGTTTCTTCACCTTCGATCGAAAACATTGTTTCATTGATGTTCCATTTTCAATTGAAAATCCTGTGATGTCATTTAAAACAAACTTTCAAGATTCACTTTATTGCGCTTTCATTTGACTTCAAACACGGTGAATTTGTTTGATCACCGCTATTATTGAATCATTTGAATCATTACGACACCTTGTGGTGTCAGTACAAACTTGTAGCTTGTGCTAATTATGATTGAGCGTTTTATGCAAAACACAGGTGATACTTGTTCGATCACCTCTATTATTAAATGGTTTCATTCATTGCGACACCTTGTGGCGTCGGTATGACTTGCAGCTTGCGCTGATCACGATCGAACGTTTCATGCAAACTATTACATTTGAGATTGTTGATTCAAAGTTCATCCAATGGATGTTATTGCTTCTAGAACTCAGTTACTTATTGTGAACGTTCTTATGGAATTCGATTGGTCGAAGCTCCTGTTGGACCCCTGTTAACTTAGTCACATTAGTGACTGTACCTATACGTCTCGTTTCCTTTAACATCAATTACTGAGACACATTTCTTTTAAACTGTTGGGATTCCTATTGTGAAGGAATGCCCTTGAATTCACATGATTCGAATAAGTCTTGTTTCGATTACGCGGTCATTCACTTTGTTATTATTCGGACTTACCTGCGAATAACACAATTCTGGGGAGATAACATAGTCTAAATTTCGAGGACGAAATTTCTGTAACAGGGGGAGAATGTGACAACCCGTAATTTACAGCACTTAATTACGTGATTAACAAGTGATTAACGTGATAATAAATGGTGTTTACAGCACGAATTAACTTAATTAGGCCTTTGGAGTGCCTGGGAACGTCTATCCGTCTTTACAGTGCGTGAACGGTGGTTTACAGAGAAACCTGTGAAACGGCAAACGACAACGGATCGAAACCGAACAAAATACTGACAACGCCGACAAATGTTAAATTTTTACGATATATTTTAGCTTCGTAATTGAATTTTAGCAACAACAGTTGAAACCGGATCGAAAAACGGATTAAGGACGGCAACGATACAATTTTTCGCGATTATTACCGTAATCGACGAACGGGCGTGCAAACAACGACTACCGACCGTATTTTTGTGTATTTTAATTTTTGACGTTAAACGGAGTTCTGGATTTGACAACGGGCCTCGTAGAAATTACGGGCCGCTTATACACGAGATGGGCTTGTGGGCCCTGGGCCCAAGCCTAAACCTACACATAATATACGAGATCTAATAAGATCTCTAGGGATCTAAAAATCCTTCCAAAATCTTGATAAAATCTCAACAAAATATTTCCAAAATCTCTTTAGGATCTCCTAAATCTCTTCTAAATCTGTTCCAAATCTCTACAAGATTTCCTCAAAAATCTTGCCTTGAAAATCTGTCCAAAATATTTACAAAGATCTCTACAAGAGATCTTGTCATCTAAAGTTGAAACATAACTCTATAAATAAGGGTGTAATACCAACCCTTAAAACACACCAACCCTTCCATCTTTTTCTTTTTCTATCTCTACACATACAAAAGAGAATACAGAGAAGCAATTTAGGGCCTGGTCCCTTTACTCTCCCTCACTCTCGATACAACAACAGACAAACAAGATACACTTTTGAATGTTATGAAAACCCTCACCCACCTTTCTACCTCTTCCACACACACCCGGCTCTCTCTCTCTCTTGTCGCTTTAACGGTGCCGCCGCCGCTGCTCACGGCGGAGGTGGCGGTGGCGGTGGCGGTGGAGGTGGTACCAGCAACTGCTGAGTGATGAAGACGATGTTATGATGACGGTGGTGATTCTCAAGGACGCCAGCAGCCCTGGTTCTCTATAGATTTTTCCGGTAAGCACCATTGTATTGCTTCTCCTCTTCTACGGCAGTGGGGCGTCCAGTTGGGTTCGAGTTTTCCTCTCCGGTGATGGTGGTCAGCGTCGGTCGGAGACTCGGACCGGCGGTCCTTGTCTCGGACCGGCGGTTCGAGTTTTGATCCGTCGGGTTTTACGATGATGATGGTTTGGGTTGACTTTGGTTCGGGTCTCGTCACGGGTTTCGGGTAGTCGCCGGCAAGACACGGTGGTGGTGGTGGTGTATTGTTCCGGCAAGCCGATGTTGAAGATGATGATGATGATGTCTAGCTCAGAACCGATGTATGTTTGGTCAGATTCTTGGTTCGGGTTCTGTTTCGACAGATTTCGTGTTCGGGTTTGTGTTCGGTTGAACTCGGTTTGACTCGGTCAAACCGAGTCAACTCAGTCAGCGGCTCGGTTCGGGTCAGCGGAGGTTCGGGTTCGCAAAACGGGTCGACTCGGTGCAACTCGGCTCGACCCGGTTAACTCATTAATCAACTCGGTCAAACCCGAGTCAACTCGGGTCAGCAAATACAACTCAGTCAACTCAGTGAGTTGACTCGGTCAACTCAGCTTTTCGACACGAAGACTGGTAAAGAATTAGCAACGCGTTTTATTTATTTACGTTGTTATATAGTTTTTATTTATTTCGTGACTAACGAGCTCGAACCGACTTAATTTGAGATTAGTTTACATTTGATATACTCAACAAAAATCTTATATGGATTGTTTATATTACTACATGGTTGATTGAATTTTGATAAAATAACGACAACCGTGTTGTCGGGGTGTCTAAAAACAAAGGAAACTCTGCCCGTTTTTCGAGAAAATCCGTAAAACAAAACACGTTTTTAATATAAAGACACTTTATATACAAGCGTTTAATGTTTTCAACGACACTTTACAAACATACGAAAACAGCGATATGGAAATTATTTCAACAACAAAAATAAATATAGTTATTATTATATTTATTTCAAACGAACTCGATTCCTTTTATAAATAAATATAGTTATATATTTATTTTCCAATACAAGTCGACGATTCTTTTACAAAATAAATATAACTGTTATATTTATTTTATACGTCTAGACGGCACATACGTATATTTTTGGCAAATATACACAAAACGCGATATATATAATACGAGTTTATTATATAATTTTCGTACAAATTCTCGAGACAACTAACGCGATTATAACAATGTATTTATATACTTATATAAATATTCATATATTTTAAACCTCTCGAGAACTAAGTCTTTTCAAGACTTCTTAAATACCGACGAATGAACGAACTACACAAGTATAACTTCTTCGCTTCTTTTAAGGTGACTATTTACCGTCAAATCGTTCGATTAACGATTCGGTAGAGCTCGGTGACACGTAGTTAGTTACTACGTTTATTTAGAAACTTATTAGATATTCCGTGTTAGGAATATTGTAGAATGCACGCTAGCGAGTCTCGTCTTGGGAACGACATCACAAAGTCGTATATAGCTAGCTTTGCACAGGAATATTCAGGTGAGTTCATAACCCCACTTTTTACTGTTTTACATTTTTGTAAATGTTTTCGGGGTGGAAAGACATG
This sequence comes from Helianthus tuberosus, assembly GCA_030545235.1. Lineage (NCBI taxonomy): Eukaryota > Viridiplantae > Streptophyta > Magnoliopsida > Asterales > Asteraceae > Helianthus > Helianthus tuberosus. The sequence goes on along the minus strand of JARYGA010028002.1, from coordinate 151,388 downwards.
CACGTTTTGCAAAACATACAAAGTTTAGAACAAACGCAAAACTCGTATTTCTAAATCATATTACGAAGGGATTTCGAGGAACTCAAATGATTTACGAAAGGTTTATACTAAACATACCGGTTTTTACAAAACAAATGAGTATTATCAAAATGTGAATGATTTTCATGACTAAGGACGGATCAATTGGTGATAATATATAGAGAATGAGGAGCCAGCCTTTGTGGCTGGGGAGGATCAGCCTTAGTGGCTGGGGAGGATCATTCTTAGAGACTGGGGTAAAGTACATGTACAATGATTACAGACATTTTTTTTACACATGGTATGGCTAGCGTAAGGAGGGTTAGAACGTACAGATAATGTGAATGGGTAGGCAGAACACCGAGGGACTTAAGCGGTAGATCTATCTGGGTGTAGCGAGCCCAACTCTAGGCCCAACAGAACGGACCTCTGAGAGGACCAACATAACGGACCTTGAGTGACTTGGTTGCCCGACGCATAAATCGGCTAGGTTTGAGTCTTCCTACTTGCACTTCACACATATCAATGGCCTTGCAAACCATTGGTGATCTCTTTTCTTTATTTGCTACATACCAGGGATTTTATACTTACGAAACAAACTTGTTCATACAAATTAAATACCATGTTTTCTACAAAATTTAAGGCATAAGATTATGCGGGTCAAAGTCAGGGTGGGCATTGATGATTTTACGAACATTACAAAAACATGGTTTTATGAACATAACGTGTACAAACACAACGTTTCCATATAACTTGGCAAGAAAATGGTTTTTAAATTCATTTTCTCAATACTACTTCAAAAACCGGTTATTCCAAAGATTTATTTCAAATCTTTCACAACTCAAAGGATTTATCTCAAACCTTTCACAACTCAAAAGATTTATTTCGAATCTTTTACAAACAAACTATGAACTCGCTCAACTTTATGTTGACTTTTCGCATGTTTCTTTCTCAGGTTACTTTTCTAAGACAATGCACGGTTGGAATAGGAGAACCATTGGAGACTCGAGTACTTAGCGGGCGTTCAGTTTCTAGAAGACTTAGCTTATTTGCTTCCGCTGTGCAATGAAGATACCAGTCCAGTCACGCCGATGCTCTGATAATTTCGGGGTGTGACAAATCTTGACCATCATGCCTTTTGTTGAGGGTACACTTCCAGTGAAATACTTGGGTGTTCCGCTTATTTCTTCTAGATTGTTGTACAAGGATTGTAGTGTGCTTGTGGAGCGTCTTGAACAACGGATAGATAATTGGAAGAACATAATGTTATCTTTCGCAGGCAGGTTGCAATTAATTATATCGGTTCTTTCAGCTCTTCATGTGTACTGGTCTTCGGTATTTATTTTACCAGCTAGAGTGATTAAGGAATTGGAAGCTAAAATGCGCAATTTTCTTTGGGCTCAATCTCCTTCTCAGCGTGGTAGGGCGAAAGTGTCTTGGAATTCGGTTTGTGTGCCTAAACATGAGGGGGGTTTGGGTATTCGTCGAATTGCTGATGTTAATAAAGCTCTCATGGTGTCGCATATTTGGAGTGTTCTAAGTAATCGGAATTCTTTGTGGGTTGCTTGGATTCATTCTTATCGGCTTAGAGGTCGAAGTTTCTGGGATCACAGGGTTCCTTCTACTTGCTGTTGGAGCTGGAGGAAGATGGCTCACATTCGGCCTTTAATCCGTCAGTATGTCTGGTCTCAGGTTGGTGATGGTAGAAGTACTTATGCTTGGTTTGATTCGTGGAGTGGTATTGGTCCGTTATGTCATTTTTTATCGCCTAGAGTGATTACCAGGGAGGGATTCTCTTTGAATGCAAAAGTGGCGGATATCTATGATGATGGTTCGTGGCTTTGGCCAGTTGCGTGGAGAGATACATACCCCGTTCTTATACAGTTAGATTTGCTACAACGGAACGTAAATATTCAGGATCGGCTTTTGTGGAAAGATGGAGATAGTCTAGCCGAGTATTCGTCTTCAGGGGTTTGGAACTCGGTTCGGGCTAGGGAGCAGGAGGTGAATTGGGCTAGTATTGTGTGGTTCTCGCAATGTGTCCCTCGGCATGCGTTTTTGATGTGGCTTATTGTGAGGCGTAAACTCTTAACGCAAGACAAAATCCTGCAATGGGATTATACTAGAAGAAATAACATGAACATGATGTGTTGCCTCTTGTGTTATGCAAATGTGGATTCGCATGATCATTTATTTTTTGAATGCAAGTTGTCTACGCAAATATGGCATATGGTTCGATCAAAAGTTGGCATGGATAAAGTGGAAGCTAGATGGATTGATATTATGGATTGGTTGAGTCATCGCTCTCGGTCAAAATCAGTAAATAATCTGGTATGTAGATTAATAGTTGCAGCATTGGCTTATACTATTTGGCAGGAAAGAAACAATCGTCTATTCCGAAATCATGCAAGACCACCGGATATCATTTCAAAGGTGGTGTTAGAAAGTGTGAGGTACAAGTTAATGGGGCTCAGGTTCAAGAATACAAGTAGAGTTCGGGAGCTTTTGGAAATCTGGGATATTCAAGATGTTGATTTAATCATGGAAAACGGATAATTTTCTCTTCGGCTGAATTTGTCTAGATAGTTGTCTAGTGGTTGGTTTTTGTTACTTGTTTTTCCATTGTTTTGGTGGTTTTCTTTTGTTTTACTTTCATGAGGGTATGTCTCATGTCTGAACTAGTAAGGATGTTACCTTACTACTTGTTTTGTTTGGTTGTGAATATATAAAATCACCGGGGTAACCCTTTACCCAAAAAAAAACTATTCCTATTTAATATACAACATGAACTTGATGTTTTATAAAAACGCGTAGTAACTTAGTGAAGTGTTTAGTGGGTTTAGTTACCCTCCAAAGTGTATTTACTTTTGTTAAAATCTCATTCTCGGGATTTCTAGAAGTTCACAACTTGTGAATTCATTTTACAAAAATATTTATTTTCAACATCTTCATGTTTACTAGCATCCATATACTTACTTTATTTCCAAAATAAGGATCATGATCTTTCAAAACCGTCTTTTAAACTTGGTTTATTTAGGAAAAATCATTCACAAGTTTTAGATCTACAAGATCACTAGTTCATTTGGTTTATTATTTTTTTCAAGAAATCATTTTTCTTTCAAGTTCATGTTTAGACTAGAAGATGATTATTTCATGAAAGCACATAATCATCTCTAACTTGTTAAACCATGTTTTTAATCATGCTCTAACAAGTTCCATATGATGATTAATCATCATATTACTAAGAATCAACAAGTAATCATCAACACATTCAAGACAACATCATACTAGCATTATTTCATCTTGTTTCATCATGTTTCATCTTCTTTAAGCTTATGTTCCAAGATTCAAGATTCAAGTCTTTTAGTGTTCATATGTTTCATCATAATATATTTATTAACCCCTAAAAACATGAAGTAAATAAAGATCAAAGAAGCCTTACAACTAGCTTAAAGCTAGGGAAGAAACAATGGAGAAAATGAGTGGATAAAGGCTTGTGGTAGAGGTCCTTCAAATTCCGAGAACACCGAGCTTCTTTATACACCTTGTTACACCTCAAGACAACCTTGGAATGGATGAAGTTTGAGTGAAAAATGGTGGTGTGTAGGTAGGAGGGGTCGGCCAAAGCTTGTTGAGGGAGAAGGAGATGGTGTAGTGAAGATGATGAAGAATTATAATGTTCTTATATCCAATGTGAGCATTATCCAATGGTTTTAGTGTCTTGAAAGTACACAACAATATCATGCTAAATCCCAATGCAAGATCTTTAGAGATTTAGGAAGATTAGATTAATCTTTGTGTGGGGGCCACCTTGTGTGAGCCGTGATCTTCAAGGGGGGGTTAAGTGTAAAGTTTGATGACAAGTAGGTGATTAATGGGGTGTTAAGTGTAAGAGCTAGTGTTTAATGTGTAGGATGTTTTATGTAGGGTGTTTAAGTGTTCGGGAACCATAACTAGCTCAGAAAAATAAAAACAATGCTTCTTGCAATATTTTAGTGTTCCGGGTAATGTCCGGTTGTTCGGTTAGATACCGTTCTGTTAAAGTGCTAAGTTATTCCATATATGTCCTATATATATCTTTTTGTAACACTTTTAATTCCCAACACTTGGGAAAGCATACAGGACCATTTAGTCAATTTTCTGCACAAGACTAGTATGTTAAAAAGCACAAGTAAGTATGACACAGTAATCAGAAAGCAGTTAAGTAATTCAGCACAGTAATCAAGCACTTTAATTAACATTAATTAATCATACGGATACATGTAATTATGAGGGTTGTCACATTCTCCCCCTGTTAAGAAAATTTCGTCCCGAAATTTAGCGCGTGGTTACTGAGGAAGCTAGTTAAGTTGCGTGGTTTCCTGGTTTTCCTGGGATGTCACATCATCCCCCCGTTGGTTTGGAATTTTGTCTCGAAATTCTGCAGTAGCTTCAGCCTCAGTAATGGTTGCACTTTTCCTAAACAACTGGGGATACTTGAGTTTCATTTGGTCTTCTCGTTCCCAGGTACACTCTGGGCCACGACGGGAATTCCAACGAACTCGAACAAGAGGTATTCTTGTATGCTTGAGAACCTTAACATCTCGATCAGTAATCTCTACTGGTTCCTCGACGAATTGCAGCTGGTCGTCGATAGTGAGCTCCTTGAGAGGAACTATGAGGGTCTCATCTGACAGACACTTCTTCAGATTCAACACATGGAATACATTGTGGACTCCGCTGAGTTCTGCCGGTAGATTCAGCTTGTAGGCTACCTTGCCAATTTTCTCAATGATTTCGAAGGTCCCAACGTATCGCGGGTTGAGTTTGCCTCGTTTGCCAAAACAAACTACACCTTTCCAAGGTGAGACTTTAAGTAGCACTCGATCCCCAACCTGGAACTCGAGTGGTTTCCTTCGCTTATCAACATAGCTTTTCTGATGGTCACGAGCTGCCGCCATTCGTTGTCGTATCTGAGCAATCTTCTCGGTTGTATCTACTACAAGTTCTGGGCCAGTGATTTGACTGTCGCCAACCTCTGCCCAACAAAGAGGTGATCGGCACTTCCGTCTGTACAATGCCTCAAACGGAGCGGCCTGGATACCGGTGTGGTAACTATTGTTATACGAAAACTCCACTAACGGGAGGTGTTTCTCCCAGCCATTACCAAAGTCGATTACACATGCCCTAAGCATGTCTTCAAGTGTCACACCCCGACCACGTAAAACAACAAAACGTGGCGGAAACATCGGGGAGTGTTGTAACAGAATCATTGTTTCATAACACATAGAAATTGAAATATTGTTTTATTAAATGAAAGAGTTACAATGTCTTAACAAACAATAAAGTATAACAAAATTAACTAGTCTTCCATCTTTTATTGTCACTAAGGCCCAAGTCCGCCTAAGTGTATCTTGATCAATCCTATGCTTCATTTCCTGAAACACATGTGAAAATAGGTACGTCAGCATAAAAATGCCGGCGAGTACATAGGTTTTGTGAAAATAGGATTCATGACTTATGTTTGAGAAATTGTTTAGTCATGAACCTTGTAATTTGCTTTGTCTTGTAAATCATTTGAAAAACGATAAGATCAGATGATATGTATAAATAAGTGAATAATGTATGGTTAAATGAATAACCATGTAAGATGAGTTTGTATAAGATAAGTTGTTTGTAAATCAATGTCTTGTGAAAAATATGTTATTTGTATAAAATGCTATATGTCTAAATTGAAATGATTTAAATAACGCTATGATATGTAATACCATACAAACACTTATATATAGGAAGTACCAGCGGCGTATCCACCATGCTTGTATCATATTACACACGCATCGTTACTTAAATCACTTACTCAAACCAAACCAACAATGTAAGATGTCTATGTTTAAACCAATTGCCAAATGTATTGAATAATATGTCAAAGTGTTTATGTCAAGATGTAAATCATGTAATGTAAAACAAATGTCAAATATGTTTATGTGTCAAATGTAAATCATATAATGTGTAACCAAAATGATATGTATGGCTAGTGAAATGCATCAACTAAACCATAGGTGAAACACACAAAACAAAGCATTGAAGTAAAACTTGGTTTAAATCAATGTTATGTCTTGTGGAAATACATGATCAAGTGTAAATCATGTTAAAATGTCTATGTCAAAATGTCTTTGTGTAAACCATGTCAAAATGTCATGTATGGCAAGTGGAATATATATGTATATCTATAAATCCATTAAGCCATAGGTAAAAAATGCACGAAACAATATATTGAAGTAAAACATGGTTTAAATCAATGTTATGTCTTGTGGAAATGCATGCTATACTGAATATGAACATTTATGCGGTATTGTTATAATGCATACATCCAAGCCTTGAGACTGTGGCGATAAACCCTTAAACGACTTAAAGGATTATCTGTGCTTATGTATATCGAATTCGGTCATTCCTTCCAATCCCCACAAACCCGGGATTTCAGAAACGGGAGTTGTCAATTCCTATGGTACCACTACCTACTAACGAACGGCGTAGCTAATGTTAATGAATGTATTGTCCCATTTAAACAAACCAAATGTCATACCAAAATGTACGCATGTGATGAATAATAAATGTACTAAGTATGATGAACATACATAACATGTGAATGAATAATAAATGTACTAAGTATGATGAACATACATAGCATGTGAATGAATAATAAATGTACTAAGTATGATGAACATACATAGCATGTGATGTGATGTCATGAAAAACAATGTACTAAGTAGGCACACAATGGGCATACATAGCATAAAATGAAATGTAAAACGATGTACTAAGTATGCACACAATGGGCATACATAGCATAAAATGTATTGAAATCATGTACTATAAATGTACTAATGAACATAGCAAGTATATGATGTGAAAACAGGAAAGCATGAAAGTAACAAGTAGGCACATGTGTTCCACCCCAAAACAGTTTGAAAACAGTAAAAGAGGGGTCTATGTACTCACTTGAGATTGCTCAGAAGTCCTAGGATAACCACCAAGCAATGCTAGAGATCACGGAATCAAACGGCACCTAATATAGGTAACTATGTTAATAAACCGGACCTAAATCGGAGGATCGGATAGAATGATGGTTCGTAAACCAAACGAGTATAGAGACTCGTATCATATGGTTTAACAAAGCCTACATACTAAATGAAACCTAACATAAGTGCTTACAACCCGTTTTGGTAGCTTATGCTACTTTAACGCGCCGTTCGCGTGAAACGCGTTAGGACCGCCTAACTAGTCCTATGACAAGTGTTATATGCCTAAACATGTTACATAATCAGTTATGTGACAAAATTTTAGGTTACATATGCTTAATTACCAATTATACATGAAAAGGGTATTCTGGTAATTTACCTAAGGCATATAAACTACCTATCATACAACTACTTAACGAAGCGACCATAAGGTATAACCTCGGAAGGTTATTCCCTATATACTATGGTCACCTAATGTATTTGGTCGGATCCTAATGATCGACCAAATGGGTCGGGTTCGAAGGTATAAGCGATTTATTAGATCGCTTACCCTACGACCCTAGACAACGTGGTAATCAGTAGGCATAGTCACAAAGGACTATAACCATCGTGATTACAATCACATTGCGAAGTTCAAACGAACTTCGCATTGACCATAAGCTGGTCAACGCTGAAAGTCAAACAAAGTTTGACTTTCGGACTCGAAAAGCAATAAAAGAACGAAAGAATACTTACGAAGGGTCCCCGAATGCTAATCATGATCTAAGTAGCTCAGGTATGAAACAATGGTTTCAACTTAGAGCTTCTAGGATCAGATTCTTGTGGGTTTAGCAATGGGGGTGGATGGGTATTTATAGTTTTCGGGTAACCATTAAGATCGTTTCATGGAAACCGTGCTCGAATCTCGCCCGTACATGTGTTGGAAAGTTGTGGTGCCTCAAAATGCTCACCACCATAAGGAATTGACACTTGGAATTGGGATTGGAAGTGCAAAACAGCTGCAAACAGCTGTTAAATGCAGTTAATCTGGTCTGAGAGGCTAACGCGGCCCGCTTCAGGATACACCAAAACTAATGCGGGCCGCATGGGGGTTCTGATCAGAAAATAAGTTTCAAAAACGACAGTTTTGGTCCCTGTTGTGTATTTAAGCCATTTCCGACACTTCTAAGGCCTGTAAAGCCAACTTTAAGGCCCTAAAATGATTCCTAAACATTGTGGACATGAAACATGCTTAAAAATATGTCGGATGTCAGTTCATTTGGTCGTACGAACGCGATGTTCGCTTAATTACGACGGAATGCGCATAAGCGTGAAAAACGATCCAAATGACGCGACGAATGGATTTTTGACAAGCCAAACACTAAAGCATAATATAGTCATGCTTTAATAAATTTTTGGATGTCCGGATGTATTCAGAACGTAAGTTATGCGCGAAAATGCAAACTTGTGCACTTTTTGACACTTTTAGTCCCTGAATGACCCAAAAGTTTATTTTAGCGTACCGAACCCCTCAAAGCCTATTTCTAAGCTATGTGAAGGATATTTAAGGTGTGTTTAACTTATGGTCATGTTCCGGAATGTCTGTTACAGTTCAAATTGGCATACTTTCGCAGTTTGTCAAATTTAGTCCCTGTAAGCGAATATACTTGTTTTTGCCATACCAAAGCCTTCGAAACTTATTTCTAAGTTATGTAAAGGTTATTTAAGGTATGTTAAGCCAATGTCACTATTCTGGAGTGTTTGTTGCATTTAAACTGGTTATATTTACGCATCAGTGCGCGTATAACCTTCCAGAAAGCGATTTAGAGTTTGAAATCGAACAAGAATTGATATGTGCCAAAGATACACATATTTATACAAATCCCAAGTATGAAATGCAATATTTCATTGGTTTGGTATTTGTTTGATGGTCACAGTGACACAGGTGTCACATCAAGGGTTTGGATGGTGCGCTCAGATTGCCCATCCGTCTATGGATGATATGCCGTGCTCATGTCTAATCGAGAGCCAAAGGACTTGTGCATAGCTTGCCACAATTCAGATGTAAAATTTGAGTCACGATCAGAAATGATGGAGGTCGGCACTCCATGCCTTGATACTACTTCCTTTAGGTAGATGTTTGCTAGAGTAGAAAACTTATCCGTTTCCTTGATAGCCAGAAAATGTGCAGACTTGGTCCGTCGATCCACGATCACCCAAATGGTATCATTTCCGCGTTGAGATCTAGGCATGCCAGTAACGAAATCCATGGAAATTTGCTCCCATTTCCATTTAGGTATCTCTGGTTGTTGAAGTAGGCCTGATGGTTTCTGGTATTCGACCTTGACCCTAGCACAAGTCAAGCATTTGCTGACGTAGGTTGCTATGTTGGCTTTCATGCTAGGCCACCAGTATGTAGTCTTTATGTCACACCCCGACCGCGTAAAACAACAAATCGCGGCGGAAACATCGGGGCGTGTTGCAACAGAATTAATGTTTCACAACCATGGAAATTAAAGTTTCGTTTTATTCAATATAAGTGTTACAATGTCTAAACAACCATGAAAATACAACATAATTAACTAGTCTGCATCTTTTATTGTCACTAAGGCCCATGTCCGCCTAAGTGTATCTTGATCAATCCTATGCTTCATTTTCCTGAAACACATGTGAAAATATGGTACGTCAGCATAAAAATGCCGGTGAGATACATAGGTTTTGTGAAAATAGGTTTCATGACTTATGTTTGAGAAAATGTTTAGTCATGAACCTTGTAATTTGCTTTGTCTTTGTAAATCATTTGAAAAACAATAAGTTCAGATGATACATATAAATAAGTGAATAATGCATGGTTAAATGAATAGCCATGTAAAAATGAGTTTGTATAAGTTAAGTTGTTTGTAAATCAATGTCTTGTGAAAAATATGTTATTTGCATAAAATGTTCTATGTCTCAAACTGAAATGATTCAAATAACGCTACGACATGTAATACCATACAAACATTTATATATAGGAAGTACCAGCGGCGTATCCACCATGCTTGTATCATATTACACCCGCATCGTTACTTAATCACTTAATCAAACCAAACCAACAATGTAAATTGTCCATGTATAAATGAATTTGTCAAATGTATTGAATAATATGTCATAATGCATGATCAATGTAAATCATGTAATGTGTAACCTAAATGATATGTATGGCTAGTGAAAACGCATCAACTAAACCATAGGTGAAATGCACAAAAACAAGGTATTGAAGTAAAACTGTGTTTAAATCAACGTTATGTTTTGTGTAAATGCATGATTAATGTCAATCATGTTAAAATGTCTATGTCTAATGTCTATGTCAAAATGTCCTGTATGGCTAGCGAAATGTGTCAACTAAACCATATGCACAAGAACATAGTATTGAAGTAAAACGTAGTTTAAATCAACATTATGTCTTGTGAAAATGCATGATCAAGGTCAATCATGTTAAAATGTCTATGTCTAATGTCTATGTCAAAATGTCCTGTATGGCTAGCGAAATGTGTCAACTAAACCATATGCACAAGAACATAGTATTGAAGTAAAACGTAGTTTAAATCAACATTTTGTCTTGTGAAAATGCATGATCAAGGTCAATCATGTTAAAATGTCTATATGCATGCTATACTGAATATGTACATTTATGTGGTGTTGTTCCAATGCATACATCCAAGCCTTGCGACTGTGGTGATAAACCCTTTAAACAAATTAAAGGTTTATCTGTCTTAAATGTTATCGAATTCGGTCATTCCTTTCATCCCCTTTCCCTGGGATGTCCGGAACGGGAGTTGTCAATTCCTATGGTACCACTACCTACTAACGAACGGCGTAGCTAATGTTAATGAATGTATTGTCCCATTTAACAAACCAAATGTCATACCAAAATGTAAGCATGTGATGAAATGAAAATGTACTAAGTATGCAACAAATGAACATACATAGCACGTGATGTGATGTGATGTAAAACAATGTACTAAGTATGAACTAAATGAACATACATAGCATAAAATGTCATGTAAAACGATGTACTAAGTAATGCACACAATTGAGCACACCTAGCATGAAATGTCATAAAATCATGTACTATAATGTACTAACGAACATAGCAGTATATGATGTGAAAACTGGAAAGCATGAAAGTAACAAGTAGGCACATGTGTTCCACCCCAAAACAGTTTGGAAAACAGTAAAAGAGGGGTCTATGTACTCACTTGAGATTGCTCAGTAGTCCTTGAGTAACAACCAAACAAAGCTAGAGATCACGGAATCAAACGGCACCTAATATAGGTAACTACATTAATAAACCGGACCTAAATCGGAAGACTGGGTAGCATGAGGGTTTGTAAACCAAATGAGTGTAGGAACTCATGTGATATGGTTAATCAAAGCCTACATACTAAATGAAACTTAACCTAAGTGTCTACGACCCATTACGACCCGTTTAGGTAGCTTATGCTACTTTAACGCGTCGTGCGCGTGAAACGCGTTCAGACCGCCTAACTAGCCCTATGATAAGTGTTATATGCCTAAACATATTACATAATCAGTTATGTGACAAAGGTTTAGGTTACATATGCTTAATTACCAATTATACATGTAAAGGGTATTCTGGTAATTTACCTAAGGCATATAAACTACCTATCATACAACTACTTAAACGATGTGACCATAAGGTATAACCTCGGAAGGTTATTCCCTATATACTATGGTCACCTAATGTATTTGGTCCGATCCTAATGATCGACCAAATGGGTCGAGTTCGAAGGTATAGGCGATTTATTAGATCGCCTACCCTACGACTCTAGACAACGTGGTAATCAGTGGGCATAGTCCCAAGGGACTATGACCAACGTGATTACACTCACGTTGCGAAGTTCAAACGAACTTCGCATTGACCATTACTGGTCAACGCTGAAAGTCAAACAAAGTTTGACTTTCTAACTCGAAAAGCAGTAAAATAAGGAAAAGAACGAAAGAATACTAACCCAGGGTCCCCGAATGCTAATCCCGACTCGAGAACTCAGGTATGAAACAATGGTTTCAACTTAGAGCTCTTAAAATCAGAATTCTTGTGAGAAAATGCAATGGGGGTGGATGGGTATATATAGTTTTCGGGTAACCGTTAGGATTGTTTCATGGAAAACGTGCCATGATCCAACCCGTACACTTGTCGGAACCTTATGGAAGCTCAAAATGGTTCTTATCATCATGACAAGGCAATTGGGAACATGTGGTGGAGGTTAAATCTGCTGAAAACAGGCTGTCTTAAACATTGCACCTGGTCAGAAGACCCCCTGCGCATCGTAGCCAAAAAGTAGCTACGCATCGTAGGGGTGAAGTTTGGCAGAAAGTCAGTTTTGGTCCCTGAACTGTATTTAGGCCATTTTTGACACGTTTAAGGCCCGTTAACCACATTTCAAAGCTCTAAAATGAAGTTAAAGTATAGGGAACTTAAAACATGCTCAAAAATATCTCGGATGTCGGTTCGTTTGGCCGTACGAACGCGATGTTCGGTTAATTACGACGGAATGCGCATAAGCGCGAAAAACGATCCAAATGACGCGACGAATGGATTTTTCTTATGGCGAACACTAAAATATAATATAGTCATGTTCACATAAATTTTTGGATGTCCGGATGTATTCAGAACGTAAGTTATGCGCGAAAATGCAAACTTGTGCACTTTTTGACACTTTTAGTCCCTGAATGACCCAAAAGTTTATTTTAGCACACCGAACCCCTCAAAGCCTATTTCTAAGCTATATAAAGGATATTTAAGGTGTGTTTAACTTATGGTCATGTTCCGGAATGTCTGTTACAGTTCAAATTGGCATACTTTCGCAGTTTGTCAACTTTAGTCCCTGTAAGCGATTTAACTTGATTTTGCCATACCAAAGCCTTCAAAACTTATTTCTAAGTTATGTAAAGGTTATTTAAGGTATGTTAAGACTATGTCACTATTCCGGAGTGTTTGTTGCATTAAACTGGTTATATTTACGCATCGGTGCGCGTATAACCTTCCAGAAAGCGATTTAGAGTTTGAAATTGAACAAGAATTGATATGTGCAAATGATACACATATTTTTACAAATACCAAGCATGAAATACAATATTTCATTGCTTTGGTATTTGTTTGATGGCCGTGAAGGCGCAGGTGTTACAGTCTCCCCTACTTTAGGAAATTTCGTCCCGAAATTTATTTAGAGGAAACTTGTGAGAGCTTAAAAACATGAAGTTGAAAAGATCGAACAACATTGGTTAGGGTTCTTGAACTTCTAGTAACCTTAATAACATTATGTTTGCAATGTAAGAGGGACACTTATATACTAGTATATGAAGCGTCATTGGTGCGTCCACCGTACCTCCATTACATCGTTCTCATTTCGTTATTGTTGTCACTATCGGTTCTTACACATAATAAATCTTACTGGGTTTCTGTGCACTAAATTTCATAATTATGTACGCGTCCATAATTAGACAATTCCTTGCACAGTTCACACAGTCTATTTTATAATGCGTAGGGTAAAACCAAATGAACAATCCTGTGATGAGTGTGACTAGACCGCCATAGAGTCCCGTAGACTAGATCAATAAATGATCTAAATAGGCTATCAAGGAGTCTGTCCAGCTACATCACTAGATGTCATTCTTTAACCAAATTGTGAATTAATCCTTTAGACTAGACCACTAAAAAGGGTCTGGAGTGGTACTATATAAATCCAAGGGTCTTAACTATTACATAGAAGCCCATTAAGGATTTAAGGTAGTACCTTTGAATATCCTGCTACGAATCTCTCATATGAAGATATGAAAGATCCTGCGAGGATTTGGATAACGAATATCCAGAGTATTAAAAACACAAAAATGCATGAAAGAAAACATAAGATGAATAAACACATAGTCACATAACCACAAAATTGCTAACTAGAAGTTTGTTCTGCTAACAGAGTACATGCATTTAAAGCACACTAGGAATCCATCTTGTGGATTTCATTTGGTACTTTAAACATTTTCGAGAATCCAACTATAAAGATAGAAAGATTCAAAAAGAAAATTCGATTTCGATTACTAGAACTCGAAATGTTCGAATTAAGGTATATAAAGAATCCAATTAAGGACTCTGATTTGAATCATGATCATCCACAAGGATCTAATTGTGAGGATAAAAAGATCCCATATGGATTTAAAAGTTGGAGATGTTTTGAAACCTTGCACTGGACGTGCTTAGGTCAAAACATGATGTAAAATGCTTAAGAAGTTGAGATGCTTGATATGTCAAGGCGACATATGAAGCAGAATTTTGAAGGTTAAGTCAATGTATGAGGAAAATATTTTTGAAAACTATGCATGGGGTTCTTTTAAGAAAAATGTGTTTAACGTTTTTGAAACCTTATATATAATACTTTTTGAAATCATAAAGTAGGTGTATTAGGTAGATATATTTACAAAAATGTTTTAAAATCATGCGAGATGAATTTTGAAATTATGTATAAGGTTTTTGAAAGACATGAATGATGCTTTTCGAAATCATGCACTTGATCAGAAAATGTATTGTGTTAATATTGTCTTCAGACTATATGAAATATTTTGAAATTAGAAAGGTTGGTTTTGATAACATGGCCAATGTTTTTGAAATAACATAGACAATGCATCTAGAAAAAATTGTTTTCAAACTATATGAAGTGTTTTGAGATCATGAAGATTGTTTTGAAATACTTGTACTGTGTATGTTGAAAAATCAAAATGTAATGGGTATGAGATTTGGAAATACCCTTAGTTATCTAACCAAGGATTCAAAGGCACAGATGTGCAGAAGCATGATTACTCATAGTTTCACTATATTTCATGTACTTCGTTTCTTAGAATGAAACGAGTACTTAGAATGTTTTGAGGGAAACATGAGCGATCATTTGAAAGAGAGAATCACAAAAGTAGTTTGTAAGGAATATAGTTCCTTGATGTAGGTATCATAGGAAAAGTCATACACACATGTAATTATACTTGTATATCAGAATTGTGAACAACAACTTTTATTTATGAACAAGACATATTGTTTCACAAAACACGAGAACAAAAGAAACAAAGGCATAAGACAGCAATATCCTTTGTTCAGCCGAATGCTCATCCAAGGGTTGGATTTGCATTAGCAAGCTTTGGGCAGTTGTTCCTGAAATGGCTCGTATCTCCACAGTTGTAGCAAGTACCACGTGGGAAACGAGCTTGAGTAGGGTTGACTTGGGGTTGGGTAGCAGCAAGGTTTGTAGCAGCTTTGTGTTGGGCAACAAAGCGGCATGTGTTAATCAAATGTCCCCACCGTCCACAGTAGGTACATTGGGAGCAGGGTATGAGGTTTAAATGATGACGGTTGCATCGCTTGCACCATGGGGCAGTTCCCAAGTACGGCTTCCTAGCTGGTGGCATCGCTACCTGGCTAGGTCCCGCTTGATTAGATGTAACAGCTGCGAGTTTCCTTGAAGCCTTACGCTTCCTTGATGTTGGTGCAGGCTTGATTTCTGCTTCCATTGGTAGCTCTTGAGTGGCTTCATTGTCGAGACGAGAGGTTTCATTTTTGAGACGAGCCATGGCAATGCCTAGATCCACAGACTTCAGTATCACCTCGCCTATTTGCTGGGCAAATTTGGCTGTTTGCTCGGACATTTGACCAGTGCTGAGAGGAATAGACATTCTAGAAGAAAATGAAAAACAGAGAAAGAAACGAGTGAAAGGTTATTGGATAATCAATACAGAACGGCAACGAATGAAAATTGTGATCATTTGTTTGTTACCTAAGGCAAACAAATGAGATGGCGACAAAACAAAGTAAATGGGTACATTGAGATGATGACAAATCAAAGTAAATGGGTCAAAAATAATGTATCGCGAAGACATGCTCGCCTATAAGTGAACACTCATCCCAAGAATTCCCAGGTAAGCACAACTGGTCTCGCGTCTGATGAGATGTATACGAAGTGCTTGCCTAGACAGAAAACCCAGAATACAGGCATTCACCCTTCCAGTTTGCACGTGTTCACATTACTTAAAACCCAAAACCTTGACGATGTTTTTGAAAACCCAAAAGGGTTCAAAACCATATAACAGAGAGTTCAAAACCTTATAACTGAGGGTTCAAAACCTAGTAATCAATCATCCTAGAACAGATGATTAGTTTTCAAAGCGGTTTTGAATTTTATGTTCTTGTTGTGATCGTCGCCTAAGGATAGGTGACGGTATTGTTTTATGACTAAACGCAAGTAAACTCGCGTTAGGGTCCTAAGAAGGTTATAGACTAGGTCAAAGCATTACTAATAACCTAATTCCCTATAACCATTGGCTCTGATACCATCTTTTCTGTCACACCCCGACCGCGTAAAACAACAAATCGCGGCGGAAACATCGGGGCGTGTTGCAACAGAATTAATGTTTCACAACCATGGAAATTAAAGTTTCGTTTTATTCAATATAAGTGTTACAATGTCTAAACAACCATGAAAATACAACATAATTAACTAGTCTGCATCTTTTATTGTCACTAAGGCCCATGTCCGCCTAAGTGTATCTTGATCAATCCTATGCTTCATTTTCCTGAAACACATGTGAAAATATGGTACGTCAGCATAAAAATGCCGGTGAGATACATAGGTTTTGTGAAAATAGGTTTCATGACTTATGTTTGAGAAAATGTTTAGTCATGAACCTTGTAATTTGCTTTGTCTTTGTAAATCATTTGAAAAACAATAAGTTCAGATGATACATATAAATAAGTGAATAATGCATGGTTAAATGAATAGCCATGTAAAAATGAGTTTGTATAAGTTAAGTTGTTTGTAAATCAATGTCTTGTGAAAAATATGTTATTTGCATAAAATGTTCTATGTCTCAAACTGAAATGATTCAAATAACGCTACGACATGTAATACCATACAAACATTTATATATAGGAAGTACCAGCGGCGTATCCACCATGCTTGTATCATATTACACCCGCATCGTTACTTAATCACTTAATCAAACCAAACCAACAATGTAAATTGTCCATGTATAAATGAATTTGTCAAATGTATTGAATAATATGTCATAATGCATGATCAATGTAAATCATGTAATGTGTAACCTAAATGATATGTATGGCTAGTGAAAACGCATCAACTAAACCATAGGTGAAATGCACAAAAACAAGGTATTGAAGTAAAACTGTGTTTAAATCAACGTTATGTTTTGTGTAAATGCATGATTAATGTCAATCATGTTAAAATGTCTATGTCTAATGTCTATGTCAAAATGTCCTGTATGGCTAGCGAAATGTGTCAACTAAACCATATGCACAAGAACATAGTATTGAAGTAAAACGTAGTTTAAATCAACATTATGTCTTGTGAAAATGCATGATCAAGGTCAATCATGTTAAAATGTCTATGTCTAATGTCTATGTCAAAATGTCCTGTATGGCTAGCGAAATGTGTCAACTAAACCATATGCACAAGAACATAGTATTGAAGTAAAACGTAGTTTAAATCAACATTTTGTCTTGTGAAAATGCATGATCAAGGTCAATCATGTTAAAATGTCTATATGCATGCTATACTGAATATGTACATTTATGTGGTGTTGTTCCAATGCATACATCCAAGCCTTGCGACTGTGGTGATAAACCCTTTAAACAAATTAAAGGTTTATCTGTCTTAAATGTTATCGAATTCGGTCATTCCTTTCATCCCCTTTCCCTGGGATGTCCGGAACGGGAGTTGTCAATTCCTATGGTACCACTACCTACTAACGAACGGCGTAGCTAATGTTAATGAATGTATTGTCCCATTTAACAAACCAAATGTCATACCAAAATGTAAGCATGTGATGAAATGAAAATGTACTAAGTATGCAACAAATGAACATACATAGCACGTGATGTGATGTGATGTAAAACAATGTACTAAGTATGAACTAAATGAACATACATAGCATAAAATGTCATGTAAAACGATGTACTAAGTAATGCACACAATTGAGCACACCTAGCATGAAATGTCATAAAATCATGTACTATAATGTACTAACGAACATAGCAGTATATGATGTGAAAACTGGAAAGCATGAAAGTAACAAGTAGGCACATGTGTTCCACCCCAAAACAGTTTGGAAAACAGTAAAAGAGGGGTCTATGTACTCACTTGAGATTGCTCAGTAGTCCTTGAGTAACAACCAAACAAAGCTAGAGATCACGGAATCAAACGGCACCTAATATAGGTAACTACATTAATAAACCGGACCTAAATCGGAAGACTGGGTAGCATGAGGGTTTGTAAACCAAATGAGTGTAGGAACTCATGTGATATGGTTAATCAAAGCCTACATACTAAATGAAACTTAACCTAAGTGTCTACGACCCATTACGACCCGTTTAGGTAGCTTATGCTACTTTAACGCGTCGTGCGCGTGAAACGCGTTCAGACCGCCTAACTAGCCCTATGATAAGTGTTATATGCCTAAACATATTACATAATCAGTTATGTGACAAAGGTTTAGGTTACATATGCTTAATTACCAATTATACATGTAAAGGGTATTCTGGTAATTTACCTAAGGCATATAAACTACCTATCATACAACTACTTAAACGATGTGACCATAAGGTATAACCTCGGAAGGTTATTCCCTATATACTATGGTCACCTAATGTATTTGGTCCGATCCTAATGATCGACCAAATGGGTCGAGTTCGAAGGTATAGGCGATTTATTAGATCGCCTACCCTACGACTCTAGACAACGTGGTAATCAGTGGGCATAGTCCCAAGGGACTATGACCAACGTGATTACACTCACGTTGCGAAGTTCAAACGAACTTCGCATTGACCATTACTGGTCAACGCTGAAAGTCAAACAAAGTTTGACTTTCTAACTCGAAAAGCAGTAAAATAAGGAAAAGAACGAAAGAATACTAACCCAGGGTCCCCGAATGCTAATCCCGACTCGAGAACTCAGGTATGAAACAATGGTTTCAACTTAGAGCTCTTAAAATCAGAATTCTTGTGAGAAAATGCAATGGGGGTGGATGGGTATATATAGTTTTCGGGTAACCGTTAGGATTGTTTCATGGAAAACGTGCCATGATCCAACCCGTACACTTGTCGGAACCTTATGGAAGCTCAAAATGGTTCTTATCATCATGACAAGGCAATTGGGAACATGTGGTGGAGGTTAAATCTGCTGAAAACAGGCTGTCTTAAACATTGCACCTGGTCAGAAGACCCCCTGCGCATCGTAGCCAAAAAGTGGCTACGCATCGTAGGGGTGAAGTTTGGCAGAAAGTCAGTTTTGGTCCCTGAACTGTATTTAGGCCATTTTTGACACGTTTAAGGCCCGTTAACCACATTTCAAAGCTCTAAAATGAAGTTAAAGTATAGGGAACTTAAAACATGCTCAAAAATATCTCGGATGTCGGTTCGTTTGGCCGTACGAACGCGATGTTCGGTTAATTACGACGGAATGCGCATAAGCGCGAAAAACGATCCAAATGACGCGACGAATGGATTTTTCTTATGGCGAACACTAAAATATAATATAGTCATGTTCACATAAATTTTTGGATGTCCGGATGTATTCAGAACGTAAGTTATGCGCGAAAATGCAAACTTGTGCACTTTTTGACACTTTTAGTCCCTGAATGACCCAAAAGTTTATTTTAGCACACCGAACCCCTCAAAGCCTATTTCTAAGCTATATAAAGGATATTTAAGGTGTGTTTAACTTATGGTCATGTTCCGGAATGTCTGTTACAGTTCAAATTGGCATACTTTCGCAGTTTGTCAACTTTAGTCCCTGTAAGCGATTTAACTTGATTTTGCCATACCAAAGCCTTCAAAACTTATTTCTAAGTTATGTAAAGGTTATTTAAGGTATGTTAAGACTATGTCACTATTCCGGAGTGTTTGTTGCATTAAACTGGTTATATTTACGCATCGGTGCGCGTATAACCTTCCAGAAAGCGATTTAGAGTTTGAAATTGAACAAGAATTGATATGTGCAAATGATACACATATTTTTACAAATACCAAGCATGAAATACAATATTTCATTGCTTTGGTATTTGTTTGATGGCCGTGAAGGCGCAGGTGTTACAGTCTCCCCTACTTTAGGAAATTTCGTCCCGAAATTTATTTAGAGGAAACTTGTGAGAGCTTAAAAACATGAAGTTGAAAAGATCGAACAACATTGGTTAGGGTTCTTGAACTTCTAGTAACCTTAATAACATTATGTTTGCAATGTAAGAGGGACACTTATATACTAGTATATGAAGCGTCATTGGTGCGTCCACCGTACCTCCATTACATCGTTCTCATTTCGTTATTGTTGTCACTATCGGTTCTTACACATAATAAATCTTACTGGGTTTCTGTGCACTAAATTTCATAATTATGTACGCGTCCATAATTAGACAATTCCTTGCCAGAAGTCACATTTCGAAAACTTGGCATACAACTGCTCTGTTCGAAGAAGTTCCAAAATAAGCCTCAGGTGTTGCTCGTGTTCTTCATGACTCTTCGAATAGATCAGGATATCATCGATGAAAACTATGACAAACTTATCCAGGTAAAGTTTGCACACTCGGTTCATGAGATCCATGAAGAACGCAGGTGCATTCGTCAATCCGAAAGGCATAACCAGAAACTCGTAATGCCCATAACGAGTCCTGAACGCTGTTTTAGAGATATCCTCGTCTCGGACTCTCAGTTGATGGTAACCTGACCTTAGGTCAATCTTGGAATAGAAAATCGACCCTTGCAACTGGTCGAATAAGTCATCAATGCATGGAAGAGGATAACGATTCTTCACGGTCACCTTGTTGAGTTCACGGTAGTCAATACATATTCTGAAGGTACCGTCTTTCTTCTTCACGAATAACACTGGAGCTCCCCAAGGCGAAGAGCTAGGACGTATGAAATCCTTTTCCAAGAGTTCTTGTAGTTGTGTGGACAGTTCCTCAAGTTCTGATGGAGCTAGACGATAAGGTGCTCGAGCTATGGGCGCTGCTCCAGGAGCTAGCTCGATTTGAAATTCAACTTGACGATGGGGCGGAAGACCATGTAATTCCTCAGGAAATACCTCAGGAAAATCACGTACAATAGGTATGTCTTCTATCTTCCTTTCTTTCGAGGATGTATCAGAAACGAGGGCTAGGATAGCAGTGTGTCTCTTCCGCAAACACTTCTGGGCCTTAAGGAAAGAGATGATGCCCACAACAGCACCACCCTTGTCGCCATGAATCATGAGAGGTTCTTTACCAGAACGAGGAATACGGACGATCTTCTCGTTGCAAAGGATTTCCGCTTGCTGATAAGATAACCAATCCATCCCAATAACAACATCGAAACTACCCAGAACGATAGGAATAAGATCGATAGAGAAGGTCTGACCAGCTAAGACGAGGTTACAACCCTTAACTACGTGTGTGGCCTCGAGACCTTTACCATTTGCTAGCTCTACCGTGTGTTTGGTGTTCAAAAGTGTTGGAGTGCGCTTAAGCATTTGACTAACTTTTAAGGACACATAACTAGTATCGGCACCCGAATCAAATAAAACAGTAACAAAGAAGTCATCCAGAAGAAATTTACCCATCACCACGTTGGGATCGTTCCTTGCATCACCCTGACCAATCACGAAGGCATGACCTCGGGCGCCATTGCCATTATTGTTACCCCCGTTGTTACCTCCATTGTTGTTCCCGTTTCCTTGGTTGTTGTTGTTCTGATTCTGGTTCAGCTGAGGGCAGTTCCTCTTAAAGTGGCCTTCAGCACCACACTAAAAGCATCCTTTATTGCCCTGCTGTTGCTGCTGCTGGTGGTTCTGTGGAGCTTGTTGTTGTTGTTGGTGATTCTGATTTGCTGGTCGTGTGCCGTTGCAATCCTTTGCTTCATGACCAAACTTGTTACACCCCAGACAACGACCCTTGTGGCACTGCCCGCTATGATGCTTGTTGCACCGGTTGCACTTGGGGTGGTTCCCTCGGTATCCACCCTATCCTTGACTACCAGATGATTGCTGAACAGGACTCTGGTAGTCATCAGTCTTTCGTTACTGGGACTGAGACTGAACTGAAGTAGAACCCTTGCCGAAATTTCCATCCCACTTGCGCTTGTTATCACTGGGAGCATCGGTAGTAGTAGCGCTAATACGCTTGGACAGCTTGTTCTGCTCAACTGCCTGATCAGTGAGACGATGAGCTAGTCGTATAACTTGCTGAATGGTACCCAGGTTTGCTGAAGTCACGTGACTCTGAATTTATGGTACAAGACCCTTGAGGTACAACTCAATACGTTTGATGGGAGGGTCCACCATAGTAGAACACAAGATGGCCAGCTCGTTTGACCTCTTCGTATACGCCTCAATTTCAGACCCCGTCATTTTCAGATTATAAAACTCTACTTCCAGCTTGTGGATGTCGTCACGACTACAGTACTCTTCCTTGATCAAATCTTTGAAGTCATTCCATGGGGTGGCATTAGCAACCGCCATCCCTAGCAGTTGAACCTGTGCTTTCCACTAGGTTAACGCAGCACCTTCGAGTGTTCCAGTAGCAAATTTCACCCTATGATCTTCAGGGCATTCACACATCTCAAAAGCTGACTCAATCTTCTTGAAAAAGTGAAGAAGACCTACAGCTCCTTCTGTGCCGCTGAAGGTACTAGGTCGGCAATCCATGAAGGTTTTGAACGTGCACACAGGAGGCTGTGCAGGTTGACCTATCGTGAGAGTAAGCAAGGACAAAGTTTATCATAAGGGTTGGTTTATGAGAGTAGGATCTAAACATCCTAGGATAGGTCGAAATAGCAGGTTATACCTCCTGCTGGAGCTGCTGCGAGTACCTCAGCAGCTCGTTCATTGATCAAAGCTGTCAACTGGGCTTGACTTAGGTTGATACCACCACGTCCTCCGCGTCCATTCATGGTCTTCACAATGAAGTAAATATGAGTGAGGAAAGTGTCGCGAAAGTGCGTAAGTGTGGGGCGACAAAAGAGAGTAAGCACACACGGTTCAAATAGCAGTTATCACGTTAACTAATGCACTATGTGAACTATCAAACAGACAATATAAACATAAATCATACCACCTATTGTGTCGAGTCTTGCACGTGGAGCAAAGCGTCGTTGTGGATCGTTGAGCACTGTACAGGTTATAGTCTGGTTTTATCAAAAAGCTTTTCCCCTTTTCAAAACCAAGTTCGCTATAACCAATGGCTCTGATACCAATCTGTCACACCCCCAAAATCCACCGTGCGGAGTACCACTGCTTGGAGGCGTGACATGACTAGGATCAAGCCACCAATCATATTGAACAATGTATTTAAGATAGATAAAATCCAACCACACAATATAATTGGTGATCAAAAGCTAGTTAACCAAGTTTAAATTAAACAGCAGAAGCAATAAAGGTGAAACCAAAACATAAGTTCAATAAGTTCATAAAGTTCAAATGTTAAGCACGGAACATAACAGTCCATATCCCACAACGATCTCCTCCTCGTGCAAGCTCCATAAGCATCTAACGACCTGCAAGGCATCTAACAACGAGTCAACAACAAAGTTGAGTGAGTTCACAGTTGGCTGCTTAGTTTTATGTTGTTTCTGAAAACATGGTTTGTCTTTTGCTGGCTTACTAGCCGTGGGGGTTTCCCCATAGTTGAAAATATGATTAACCATTTCCTTCTTTATTACCCAAACCATATCCATAATCAGTGGGGGCTTCCCCATGTGAACCACTAGACCGTTACCATATCGACTACTAACGAAAGTAAGTTGTGCCCTACGTCAATGTCTATCATCATTGACAGTTTGCCATAGTCCATTAGTACACGCCCGTCCGACTGGCACGGTGTGAGGTTTGTTAAACCTAATAGCGCTATTAACTAATGACCCGCTCGCCATTGGCCTCGACGATTAAGTCGATATAAAATGAGGGACTTAATGATAGAGTTTTGTCTAGTAAGTTTTAAGGTTGTGGTCCTACCCAAGGAGGACGAACGTACGTATTCTACCTAAGGAGAATACGCAGGATTAATATTGGCATCCTACCCAAGGAGGATGACGGTACATATCCTACCCAAGGAGGATATGTAGGTTCCGTTTTAATTCTTTAACCCATTCCAAACCACCGGGAATCTCATGCCTTGTAGAAAGTGTGTGAACTCACCTTGGTTTGCACGGTTAGATTAGTTACTCTAATAATCAGAAATCAAGCACGTCCTAATAAGGTACAGATAACAATCAGTTTTTCGTGCATGCATAACACGTATCCTACGTACGGTTTATCTACTCACTACTTCTATCACATACCACACAATTCAAATGTCAAGGTATTTTGTTAAGTTATATTATTTTACCCTAAAATAATATAACTATCTTCACAAAATAAACAAACATCCACACAAGTGTCCTAGTATAAAATATATATTCTAAATATATATATTTATCCATCTTACTTGTCAAAATCAACCTCCGATACTTTGTATTTTTGTAACAAAACTCATGGCGAAGTTTATTTTGAAAAACAAAGTTAAAACATATTTGTAAACACTTGTTAGAAAAATAATTTCTAAGTGTTGGAATTTTTAGAAAATTTCGCCATAGTTTCCTTTGTAAATGGAGGTGTCCATGCTAACAAGCATATCATTTTCTTTTCGAAAAGTCATTCAAATCAATCAACAACAAGTCACTAACAATATTACACTTGCCAAGTGCAAAACTATTCCTATTTAATATACAACATGAACTTGACGTTTTATAAAAACGCGTAGTAACTTAGTGAAGTGTTTAGTGGGTTTAGTTACCTTCCAAAGTGTATTTACTTTTGTTAAAATCTCATTCTCGGGATTTCTAGATGTTCACAACTTGTGAATTCATTTTACAAAAATATTTATTTTCAACATCTTCATGTTTACTAGCATCCATATACTTACTTTATTTCCAAAAATAGTATAAGGATCATGATCTTTCAAAACCGTCTTTTAAACTTGGTTTATTTTGGAAAAATCATTCACAAGTTTTAGATCTACAAGATCACTAGTTCATTTGGTTTATTATTGTTTTCAAGAAAATCATTTTTCTTTCAAGTTCATGTTTAGACTAAAAGATGATTATTTCATGAAAGCACATAATCATCTCTAACTTGTTAAACCGTGTTTTTAATCATGCTCTAACAAGTTCCATTTGATGATCAATCATCATATTACTAAGAATCAACAAGTAATCATTAACACATTCAAGACAACATCATACTAGCATTATTTCATCTTGTTTCATCTTCTTTAAGCTTATGTTCCAAGATTCAAGATTCAAGTCTTTTAGTGTTCATATGTTTCATCATAATATATTTATTAACCACTAAAAACATGAAGTAAATAAAGATCAAAGAAGCCTTACAACTAGCTTAAAGCTAGGGAAGAAACAATGGAGAAAATGAGTGGATAAAGGCTTGTGGTAGAGGTCCTTCAAATTCTGAGAACTCCGAGCTTCGTTATACACCTTGTTACACCTCAAGACAACCTTGGAATGGATGAAGTTTGAGTGAAAAATGGTGGTGTGTAGGGAGGAGGGGTCGGCTGAAGCTTGTTGAGGGAGAAGGAGTTGGTGTAGTGAAGATGATGAAGAATTCTAATGTTCTTATATCCAATGTGAGCATTATCCAATGGTTTTAGTGTCTTGAAAGTACACAACAATATCATGCTAAATCCCAATGCAAGATCTTTAGAGATTTAGGAAGATTAGGTTAATCTTTGTGTGGGGGCCACCTTGTGTGAGCCGTGATCTTCAAAAGGGGGGGGGGGGGGTTAAGTGTAAAGTTTGATGACAAGTAGGTGATTAATGGGGTGTTAAGTGTAAGAGCTAGTGTTTAATGTGTAGGATGTTTTATGTAGGGTGTTTAAGTGTTCGGGAACCATAACTAGCTCAGAAAAATAAAAACAATGCTTCTTGCAAGATTTTAGTGTTCCGGGTAATGTCCGGTTGTTCGGTTAGATACTGTTCCGTTAAAGTGCTAAGTTATTCCATATAGTGTCCTATATATATATCTTTTTGTAACACTTTTAATTCTTTTTTTTTTTTGGGTAAAGGGTTACCCCGGTGATTCTATTAAAAACAACCGCAAATAAGTACAAGTAGTGAGAATGAATTCCACACTAGTTCATATACAGGACATGCCCCATATATGTAAGCCAAAAACAAATTACCTGTGACATCTCGTAACCTAGTCTACTTTACATCATTAAAAATTCCTAGTAGACAAAACAAATAAAACCAACAAGAGTCATTATCCTCCATCATCAAAAATAAAATTGCCACGAAACAGCATCCCCTTAACACGAACCAAAGACAGATTATCCATTAGTGAACTTTGTGGAAGAGGTGCTTGCCCCTGCTTTTGAAGACAAAGGATATGAGCCCGAAATCATAAACTCATTTGTTTCATTATAGACTTCAACAACCTCCTCATCATCAGAATCTGCTATATCATCCCTTGTCTCCTTGCTCTTTTGACAGACCGTACCCTGCTCATCCCTTAGGACATCAAACGGGTTTCGGGATACTACACTAACCGAAGGCTCCGATTTTTTACCCCCTCCATTCGTTTTGAACCCAATCGGCCTGTACTCGAATTTCGGCTTAGCTTTATTAACATGAAAACCAGATTTCCTAGCCGCTTTTTTACCATCCACATCCATAAAGCCATCTTCATCCACTACTGGAGTCTTCACCGGACCTCTCGGTTGCTTCCCAACATTCTGTTTCTGAGGTTTAGGCACTTCCTTAGGATACTTCCTAGGCTGTCTCGGGCAAGACTCATCAGCATGTCCGAAAACCTTTCAGTGGGCGCATCTATAGGGACTCCATTCATACTCCACAACCATCTTTACTTTAATAAAACCTTCACCTTCTAGCTCAGGCACCGCTATAACTATTTCCTCTTTAAAGTCATTTTCAGCTGAGACTTCTATCAAAGCTCTTACATAACTGCTCCTTCCCCAAGTATCCGTACACATAGTGGTGGTGTACGAATCCAATAATTTCGGCTCACCAATGGCCGTAGCAATCATACTCAACCCATCTTCCGTATAGGCAGCTATAGGAACATCATGGATTTTAACCCAAACTTGTATCTTTTTTACTTCCTTCTTCTCTAGTCTCGAAGTAGGCGACCATACACTAAGGAAGAGAGGTTGTGAACGAATAATCCAAGGTCCTTCTTTAAGAGCATTCATCATACCGTCTTTGTCCGCAAATTTGAAAAAGAAAAACCCGTTTGCATTCATCATAGACTTTTGCAAACCAAACTTTTTCCAGTTGTTTCTCACAAAGTACACAACAACCGGATAAGCCACACGATCCCCCAAGAAATACCCATACAATGTATTTGCTAACCTGTCTTGTACTATTTTAACAGATTCCCGGGGGAGCACCACATCAAAGCCATCTTGCAACATCGGACTCACAAGAGTTCTGAAATTTACCTCCTTCTGCTTGGTCTTGGCTGCCACAACCGAATCAGCATAAGACCTAGGCTTCAATGCACTACCCATATCAGTTCGGACCTGAAAACTTGCATTATCTTCCTTATTTTCCGAACACCTCATGGTTGGCTGCTCATTCTCCACAGGAAACGGAACCGTAGACTTGAACAATTCATCGATGATATTGATTTTCCTAGGTTCTGTTTGAGACGTCTGAACCATACCCCGACGTGGCAACCATGTATTTCCCTCAACATCAATAACACGGTTGGCTAATGTCTCAAAAGAAAGTGATGGTTTAGGACGATCATCTTGCGGAGACGCACCATCAGTGTTACCTTCATCCATGGGAAACCCTACTCTGAAAACGCTCAGATTCTGATCGACAACTCCAATAGCGACGAAGAGGAAACCTGTCGAAACCCTAAATGAATAAGGAACCAGCCGCACCCCTTCAAAAATCAGAAAGCAAAGAAAAACAGAACCCTAAACTCGAAGATCTGAATCAACTGTTTAGCGCCTGGACAACTCAATCAGCGTCGCTGAAGATGTATTGCCGAAACACTAATGCAAGAGAAGGAAACCATCCACACACCCCGTCTACAATCAGAAAGCCGGATCTGATTTGAACTCAAACAGCGCCGATGAACAATGTATAGCCAAACCCTAACTACAAAAACCTAATCCGATTTCAACTGATTATCGCCTAAGGATCGATTGAAAAACCCTAAGATGATAACCAAGATCAATCAAGACCAGGAAAAGCAAGAATCTGCTAGGGTTTCACGAAATTTCCTAAGTCGCCAAAATCGCCCAGAGAACCATTCCGTTTTGATATTTTGTAAAGCAATGTCTTTTTGACAAAGATAACACTTTTAATTCCCAACACTTGGGAAAGCATACAGGACCATTTAGTCAATTTTCTGCACAAGACTAGTATGTTAAAAAGCATATGTAAGTATGACACAGTAATCAGAAAGCAGTTAAGTAATTCATCACAGTAATCAAGCACTTTAATTAACATTAATTAATCGTACGGATACACGTAATTATGAGGGCTGTCACACATTTGTAACTGTTTGAACCGTTAGGTTAGGGAAGTGATTTGGTAATGGGGCGGGTGTAATGTGTTAAAAGTGTCACACCCCCAAAATACCACCTAGGGAGTGTCCCTGCTAGGCGTGTGACATGCCAACAACGAGCCACTAATTACATTGAACCCATACAAGTTTATAAATAAAATCCTCGATTATTAATGAAAAATACCATTGACAAGTTTAAATGAAAACCAACATGTTCAGCGGAAGCAAATAGTAAACCAAAGTCAAACTGTTTCAAAACCAATGTATAGTATCAAGAATCCAATCACATGAAATCCCTCCCGTCGACCCATGACCACTCCAGCTACTTCAGACAGCAAGTTCCCATCAAAGTACCTAACGACCTGCGAGCATGCAACAAGTGTATCAGACAACGCTGGTGAGTTCATAGTTTTACGAAAATGTTGGTTACCAAGTGTTTAGTTAATCCATTGAAGTTAAATTCCGAAAGTAATGTTGATAATATCTCGAAAGTAATGTTGATAATATCTCGATACTGAATATGTGTGACTACAGTATAAGTGTGCGTCTAGATTATCATGTCATTGTGCGGCCCATTATTTTACCTAGCCCAATACTGTACTACGTGACCCACTAGTGAAATGTGCGACTGGCCCAAAAGTGTGTGATTGGGCTCTATAGTGCGGCCCAGCTGAACCTGAAGCCCAAAAGGGTTGTGCGACCCGGTTATTGTTCGTAGTCCAGCTCACAGTGCATGCATGGGTGACCCATATCTTTTGCTTGACCAATACCCTAGTGTGCGATCTATTGTGGAAGTGTGTATGACTGTGTTGCATAAGTGGGTGCACATGAGGTTTAGGTGACATGGGGTGTGGTTGAACAGGAAATTGCCTGGTAATTGTTCAAGATCATAGGGCCCCACCCCAGTCCCATAGCTGTTTCTTTCTTTACTACCTTAGTGGTATCCTTCATCATGAGTTTCCTTTTCACACAATAACAATTTACCAATTTAACAATTAGATATATAAGCAATTTAAAATCAACATCACATGGCATATAGCCCCATTCATGCGACACAATCAACAACCATTGTTCTGCAACTCATAATCTCTAATCATTTATATACGCACAACCTAGGTTATCGAAACTGCTTCATCAATTTAATAAGCCATAGAGTATAATTTGCTGATTCATTGTTTAATCATTATGATTGTTTCATCATGTCCATCAGCCCTAACATTATGATTCTTGAATCATCTGCTAGACATCATCGCAATTTCTGGTTTCATGTTTAATCACCTAGCCGATTCTCTCTACTCGTTTATTCAGCATAAGCCAATCTATAAACAACTCTAGAACACACTAGGATCATGCATATAACTTCTATTTAACAAGATCACATATAAAACACAGCATCACACCAAAAGTCTATGCCCCAATCGATGCATTTATCCATCAAGAATCCACATAACATCTACACAACAATAGACTAACCGAGATGTAAGATGAAGGCTGGATTGCTTGAACCGAGAGGGAGAGATTTCGTGAACCAGGAGAGGGGCAGCCATCGATTGTGAGAGGAGGAAGAGAGAGAGTTTAGGGTTTGTTGTGTTAGCCAGATAAAAGAATTCATTCCGACAATATGTACGTATACTCACAAGGGTAATACATCGGCTCACTATTGGGCTTCAATTGGGCTGTGGACCAGTGTGTAAGCGAGAAGGGTTTCGGGCCGACGACAAAACCATTCGGCCAGAGAGTGCGCGGTCACAGAGGTGGTGTGCTACGCTAATGCTTGGTGTGAATTATTATTCGCATAACATTCATTCCTATGAATTCGCATAACACCCTCATGCTCACCATGAAAAGGAAACGAACACATAAACACATTGGCCACTTCATACATGGTTCACGTAGACTATAACACAAAAACAACTCATAAGCATTTAGTTAAAACTTAACACGTCCACTAGTCAAGCATCGTACATAAGAGTTACATCAACGAACAACGGAAGGCTCTAAAATATGAGTTGTCACATCATCCCCAACTTGAAAGAAATTTCGTCCCGAAATTTGATAAGTAGCTCAGAGCAGCTAGGTGATAGATCAGGATGACTGTGGATTTTCCTCGGGTGCCACATCATCCCCAACTTGAAAGGGAATTTCGTCCCGAAATTCGCCAATGACATCAGAGGTTGATTCAATCATTGGACAATCGAGGATAATAGAGTTTCATCTGCTTTTTGCGTTCTCACGTGAACTCCGGTCCACGTCTTGAGTTCCAACGAACTCTCACGATTGGAATTCGACTAGGTTAACAAAACTTAACTTGCTGGTCCATGATTTCAATAGGTTCCTTGGCAAATGCAACTTGTCGGATAAACGCTTCTTTAAGTTCAAGACATAAATGGCATCGTGTAGGTAACTCAATTCATCAGATAACTCGAGTTTGTAGGTCACGTTACCGATTCTTCCCAGAATGTTGAATGGCCCAACGTGACGTAATTTAAGCTCGCCACGCATCCCAAGCGTGCCACACCCTCCCAGGGTGAGACTTTCAACCTGATACGATCGCCTACAGTGATCTTCCAGCGTTTCCTAAGCTTATCAACTCTCCTGACAGCCACGCGTTGCCGCCAAACGATTTCCAATCTAAATAATCTTCCCAAGTGTTTATTAGAGTCAATCACGCACATGCTCGCAGCATGTCTTCATGTGTCAGGATGGTTCGTTACTCTGCCCGGTTGTCCTACAGTGATAAGTGATGCTCATGTTTAGACGTGAGCCAAGGGTGTTGTGTATTGCCGGTCATAAATCAGGTATTGCTCAAAATTAAAGGTAACATGAGCTGGTACCTCATGCCTAAAGGCCGCCTCTCTCCGAGGAACATCCACAAGCTGTGAAGACTCGTTAGTCTCCTTAATTGCAAGAAAGTGTGCTGGTAATATGAGATAGTCAACGATCACCCAGATGATATAGTTTCCGTTTCGGGTTATAGGTAGCCCAGTGACAAAATCCATGGCAGTCTGTTCTCATTTCCATATGGGTGTTTCTGGTTGCTAATACTTCACCTGGACTTTTCCACAAGTCAGACATCATACACATACTTTGTTAGGTGGGCCCTCATGCCCGATCACCAGTACAAGATTTATAGGTCCTAATATCTCTCGTCAAAATCCAGATGACTAAAATACCGAAGCCGGTGTGCTTTGGTCAACATAAATTCCCTACAGTTTCCGTATAATGAGATCCACATTCGTTCCATGAGGCAGCGAATATCGCCTGACCTGCCAAAGGTTGCTTCTCCATGCCCCGCATGGGTTCAACTTGATAGTAATCCTCCTTTAGTTCTCCAGTTTGAACAGAGCGAGTCTGATCAGGTAGATTAGAGTCGATAGTGAGTCGCAAGGCTCGTGCGCGTTCAGGTTTCACAGTCGTAATCATTCAAAAGTTCCATCCAGCGATGTCACTACACGTTTTAGCTCTTCCGAAACAAGGTACACGGGAGGCTCTTGTGATTGGTCTAGGTAGTGCATTTGGTACCGTCCAAGTAATGCCCCCAAATTTTAAATCCAAAGACCACGGCTTTCACCGCAGGTTGTGACTCATGCCATTCTTCTTGTGACTCCACTATGTAATCCATCACTATCTCGTGTTATATCGGCATGTAACTGGGACTCTGATTCGAACCATCATGATATACCACTAAATCACCAGCATCCTCGGGTAAAGGCGATGCTCAGTGCATTGTAGTGTTGGGTTTCAAAAGCTAAAAAGACGTCCTCCTGTTTGTCTCCCACGAATACACAGAACCCTGCTATGCTAAAGAGGTTAAAGCTGCGCGATCTTCAAAAATCCCACGATGAAGCTGTGATGGTATCTAGTGAGACCAAGAAATTGTTGTATCCTTGTAGGGATTGTTGGTGTCGATCAGTTTCTAACAAAATGGGTCTTAGCGAGATCCACGTGTATTCCCACTTCGTTGTTTATATAACCAAAAATGTACCTCTCGTATCCATAAGTTAATTCAACAAGATTTCGCGCGGAGTGGCTCCTCCCTCAGGATCCCTAAGACAGGATACATATGCCACCCATGTTGTTCCTTTCTCCTATAAATGATCCAAAATGTCATCGATAAACACGGTCGATTCATGTAATCCATGAAGCTGCTGGTGTGATGATTAGCCCAAAGGTCCTGGAATACAACGTTGAAATGACCTCACTGCATTTGGTATGCCGTTAAAGTAACATTCTCTACTCAGACTTCCATCTGATAATAGTTAGTTCGTTAGATAATCCTCGATTGGAAGCTCGACCTTTGCTACTGGTCGATTGGCTGACAATACATGGTCGAGGCAAACGGTTCTTGACTGTTACTTTGCTGAGTTCTCGGTATTCGGTACACATGTCCAACGAATAGGCTTATCTTCACGGACACAACTGGGGCTCCCCAAAGCAAAAAAAAACTAGGTCCGACAAACTCCTATCCAACAGTCTCGGTAGTTGATTTGACAATTCTCGCAACCCTCCTAGTGCAAGATGGTAAAAAGTACGAAGAATCAGGGCTACCTTTGGCATGAGATCAAACTGAGAGTCTGTATAGTAGTTGTGGAAGTAAACCTGATAGTTCCTCGAATAGCACACCGAAGGAATCACGAACAATTGGTGGATCCCCGATCCTCTTTTCCCTAGCCTTAATATCAGTAACGGTTGCTAACGTAGCGGGGTATTCCCTCCGTAGACACTTCTGGGCCTTCGTAGCTGAAATGGCGCTAACCCTTGCGCCACTCTGGCTCTTTTAGGACTGGTAACGATTCTAAACTAGGAAGAAGGATACACAAAATTTTCTTCTCACAGGGTATATCTGTTCGATATCTGGATAACCAACCCACACTAACTGCTGCATCGTATCTACCAAGGATAGCAGAAGGAAGGTCGACGTCGAAGTTTTGTCCCCCACGGCTGTGTTTACATCCCAACAAACATACGAGGCTTCAATTGTCTTGCCGTCAGCCGATTCCACACAACAGGTCTGGTTTCGAGATGCTTCAAGGTTATACAGAACAGAGATGAAGCGGTTAGCTACCCATACTAGCTACCATGTTGCTGGCATGCCTGGCATCGCTCACGCCAATCCTATACGCCCTTCCACAAGCACCACTACCAGTGCTATTACGGTCACGTGGTTGTTGACGTTTTGACTTAACAACAGTCAATCCTTATCGAAGTCACCTTTGTTTCCACACGGTAGGCTATGGTTACGAGTATCTTGATGTTGCCGTGATTGTTTCCCCTAGTGCTGTGGCGTGAAACGGAGCCCTACGATCTTTCACCAATAAGGTCCATCTAGTCACATTTCTGTGCCACGTCCTAAGGTGCTGTCCATCGTGCTGGTAGATACACATTCCACACTATAGTCATTTGTCATCACTTATGCCCCGATTGATTTGTAAGAGTTGACTCCCATAAGTCGCTGACTGGTGTTAAGGATTCGATTGAAGTTAATTGGCTGGTGTTCGTTGCTGGTAATCGGGGTCGTTCTAATACTGAGGTTGGTAAGGCACCACGCTCATCCTCATGTCCATCGTTCTTGCAGGTTGACTGAGTATTACACGGTATGTTTCCAGAGTGTTGCTGAAGTGATCGCACTTCAGGGTCTAAGACGTTAACGCGCTAGGTTCAAACAAACAAAGATAGGTGAGGAAGGTACAGACCAATCATTCGACGCGGAGACGTCCATCTCAGGGACGTTCGTGTAAGCACCTAACATTCTACACAGTTCGCTAGGCATTCAGATGGGTGTTCAGGTAATACTCGATAGCATCGAGATTCGTAAGGATTCAGAGTGGAGTGAAAAGATCATGTTCAAGTAAGAGACAATCACTGCTATGAATCTTATAGACTGTTGTTTTTCACATCGATTTAATAACAGAATGGAACCCCTTTTTCACTTGTTAAGCCTCGCTGGGACTCGTATACACTCCACAGTATTATGATGTGTGCACCCACAATAATATTGTGATTTGTATGCTCATCTCAGCTCCTCCTAACTCATGTCAAATGGTTCCTCAAACTCGTGTAGCTAGCAACGAACATCACGAAAAGCGAGTCAAGAATGTCTAAGGAAACACCATACTACCAATCACATAACGCATGCAAGTAATGAATTCATACTGTTATGCTAAACGTGTAATTACATGCAATGTCATATGTAAGTGTTCACTAGTTATGCAGTAAGAGATGGACCTTGCGATCTGGAGCTGAGTGTCATGGTCGTATTCGGAGCTTGTTCGGTTATAGTCTGGTTTTATAAAACGTTTTAAAACCAAGTTCACTATAACCAGTGGCTCTGATACCAAATTGTCGCACCCCCAAAATACCACCTAGGGAGTGTCCCTGCTAGGTGTGTGACATGCCAACAACGAGCCACTAATTACATTGAACCCATATAAGTTTATAAATAAAATCCTCGATTATTAATGAAAAATACCATTGACAAGTTTAAATGAAAACCAACATGTTCAGCGGAAGCAAATAGTAAACCAAAGTCAAATTGTTTCAAAACCTATGTATAGTATCAAGAATCCAATCACATGAAATCCCTCCCGTTGACCCATGACCACTCCAGCTACTCCAGACATCAAGTTTCCATCAAAGTACCTAACGACCTGCGAGCATGCAACAAGTGTATCAGACAACGCTGGTGAGTTCATAGTTTTACGAAAACGTTGGTTACCAAGTGTTTAGTTAATCCATTGAAGTTAAATTCCGAAAGTAATGTTGATAATACCTCGATACTGAACAAGACGGCTCCTGATGTATGTTTTTCCTGTTCCCCAGTGCTCCTATCAAAACACTGGGCCCGACTGGGTCATTAGTTCACAACCGTCCACCCCAGTATGGTGTGAGGGTGCCAAACCTAAGTAGCGCTACCAACTAATACCCCGTTACCTCCCCGGTAACAAAAGATGGGACTTAAGAGTGATAGAATGAGAATATTATCCAATATACCAGTTTTACCCAAAAGACTTATCCCTCCCCTGGATACCCACTGACTGTCCCAACCACCGGGACGCATGCTCAAAAGTTGTGAACTCACCTTAGATTGCTCGGTATATTACGTTACATTACCCGTTCCAAGTTGGTCAACCAAACCCTACCGTGGTTACCAAAGACAGTTAGTTTCATGTACACATAAATCACGTATTCGTCATACACATTTCACAAGTTGCATAAAAGAAAAACATACATCGTTATACAAGCCATAACACGAAACCATTCAACAATCCATATCACTATGTAGCAAGTATTTACGTCATATGTAAGTTCATGTTTCACGATCATATAACAGTTGTTCGTGCCTCAAACAAGTTCACAATACAGATCCTTGATTCCAAATAATACTTAACAGTCCATAATACACATTATTGAGGAGTGCGGCCCAATGTCAATGTTTGGCCCAATTGTAGTGTGTGACTCGGTGCGTGTGTACGATTCGTAATACTTGCGCGATCCATGAATGTGTGCCACTACAGTATAAGTGTGCGTCTAGATTTTCATGTCATTGTGCGGCCCATTATTTTACCCAGCCCAATACTGTACTACGTGGCCCATTAGTGAAATGTGCGACTGGCCCAAAAGTGTGTGATTGGGCTCTATAGTGCAGCCCAGCTGAACCTGAAGCCCAAAAGGGCTGTGCGACCCGGTTATTGTTCGTAGTCTAGCTCACAGTGCATGCATGGGTGACCCATATCCTTTGCATGACCAATGCCCTAGTGTGCGATCTATTGTGGAAATGTGTATGACTGTGTTGCATAAGTGGGGTGTACATGAGGTTTAGGTGACATAGGGTGTGGTTGAACAGGAAATTGCCTGGTAATTGTTCAAGATCATAGGGCCCCACCCCAGTCCCATAAATGTTTCTTTCTTTACTACCTTAGTGGTATCCTTCATAATGAGTTTCCTTTTCACACGATAACAATTTACCAATTTAACAATTAGATATATAAGCAATTTAAAAGTCAACATCACATGGCATATAGCCCCATTCATGCGACACAATCAACAACCGTTATTCTGCAACTCATATTCTCTAATCATTTATATACGCACAACCTAGGTTAGCGAAACTGCTTCATCAATTTAATAAGCCATAGAGTATGATTTGCTGATTCATTGTTTAATCATTATGATTGTTTCATCATGTCCATCAGCCCTAACATTATGATTCGTGAATCATCTGCTAGACATCATCGCAATTTCCGGTTTCATGTTTAGTCACCTAGCCGATTCTCCCTACTCGTTTATTCAGCATAAGCCAATCTATAAACAGCTCTAGAACACACTATGATCATGCATATAACTAGTATTTAACAAGATCACATACAAAACACAGCATCACACCAAAAGTCTAAGCCCCAATTGATGCATTTATCCATCAAGAATCCACATAACATCTACACAACAATAGACTAACCGAGATGTAAGATGAAGGCTGGATTGCTTGCACCGAGAGGGAGAGATTTCGCGAACCAGGAGAGGGGCAGCCATCGATTGTGAGAGGAGGAAGAGAGAGAGTTTAGGGTTTGTTGTGTTATCCAGTTAAAAGAATTCATTCCCACAATATGTACGTATACTCACAAGGGTAATACATCGGCTCACTATTGGGCTTCAATTGGGTTGCGGACCAGTGTGTAAGCGAGAAGGGTTTCGGGCCGTCGACAAAACCATTCGGCCAGAGAGTGCGCGGTCACAGAGGTGGTGTGCTACGCTAATGCTTGGTGTAAATTATTATTCGCATAACATTCATTCCTATGAATTCGCATTGCATCCTCATGCTCACCATCAAAAGGAAACAAACACATAAACACATTGGCCACTTCATACATGGTTCACTTAGACTATAACACATAAACAACTCATAAGAATTCTTTTAAAACTTAACACGTCCGCTAGTCAAGCATCGTACATAAGAGTTACATCAACGAACAACGGAAGGCTCTAAAATATGAGTTGTCACAAAAAGCATGGTGGATACGCCGCTGGTACTTCCTGTATATAAGTGCTTTTAACACATTATATATCGTTGCGTTATATATATCACTTGGGTAAACGATTTTGAAACGATGTCACACAATGATGTTTTCTGAATAATATAAACCATACGAGTTTTGTTAACGAGTTTCTAGGATATGTTTTACAATTTGATTTCATAAAACAAATGTTTTGGAGTTAAGAATCATGGCTACGAGATTTTATAAATCA
Source organism: Helianthus tuberosus (assembly GCA_030545235.1). Classification (NCBI taxonomy): domain Eukaryota; kingdom Viridiplantae; phylum Streptophyta; class Magnoliopsida; order Asterales; family Asteraceae; genus Helianthus; species Helianthus tuberosus. Next base: position 113,542 of record JARYGA010028002.1, on the reverse strand, counting down.
TATCCAACTTCAAAATAAGGTTTTTAAATAAGTATTGCAACATGTAAAACAAGTCATGAATCTGACACTCATATAAAACCTATGTACTCGCGGGCATTTTTATGCTGACGTATTTTCACATGTGTTTCAGGTACCATAGTTGATGATGTTTGATGATGATATTTGTGTATGCTCACATAGGGAATGGACGAGGCCTTAGTGACTTAATAACAATGGAAGTCTATTTGTTCATGTTTTGTTTCTAATTCCAATGTAATGTAATACATTTAATTCAATAAAACAAAACTGTTTAATCCATGGTTATGAAACATTGATTCTGTTACAACACTCCCCGACGTTTCCGCCACATTTTGTTGTTTTACGTTATCGGGGTGTGACACGTTGTCACACCCCCAAAATCCACACGCGGAGTATCACCGCTTAGAGGCGTGACTGACCAGGATCAAGCCACCAATCATATTGAACAAGCATGTAAATAATAATAAAATCCAACACAATACAATTGGTGTGCAAACAAAACATAGTTTAAGTTATTAGCGGAAGCAAATTATTCAAAACCCAAATAGTAAATCCAAAGTATTAAAGTTATCATGAACACTCAATGTCCATGCTCCACAACGACTCTTCCCCATGCAAGCTCCTGCTAAACCTATTGACCTGCAAAGCATGTAGTAACGAGTCAACAACAATGTCGAGTGAGTTCACAGTTGGTTATCCAGTTTAGAGTTGTTCCAAAAACACATTTTGTTCTGAACCAGCTATCTAGCCTTGGGAGTTACCCCATAGTTCGAAAAACGTTTTATTAGTTACCCATTCTTACGTCAGCTATTCCAGCCCGGCTCTCTGGCCATGGGGGCTACCCCAAGTTTAAACCACCAGACTCGTTACCATATCAACTACTAACGTTTTTCATGTTTAAGTGCCCTAACGTCTGTGTCTATCATCACTGACGTGCCATAGTCCATTAGTCCACGCCCGTCCTCTGCGGCACGGTGTGAGGTTTGTTAAACCTAATAGCGCTATTTAACTAATGACCCGTTCGCCATTGGCCTCGATGATTAAGTCGATACAAAAGGAGGGACTTCGTTGATAGAGTTCTAGTCTAGTATGATTAAATCCGTCTCAACAGGACGAGGAATCTATGTTCCTGAATACGTCTCAACAGGACGAGGAATCTATGTTCCTGAATACGTCTCAACAGGACGAGGAGTCTATGTTCCTGAATACGTCTCAACAGGACGAGGAATCTATGTTCCTGAATACGTCTCAACAGGACGAGGAGTCTATGTTCCTGAATACGTCTCAACAGGACGAGGAATCCCTATTCCTTAACCCATTCCCAACCCCTGGGAATCCCATGCTTTGTAGAGAAGTGTGAACTCACCTTAGATTAGCTCGGCAGATAGTTAAGGGTTGATTAAGCTCCTAGTGGTCAACCACGTCCGATTAGAGATGGATGAGAGTGATCCGAATCACAAGCTTCGAGGGAGAGGGGTGTTGTTGCCGTCGAGTTCTAGAGAGAAGGAAGAGAGCACTAGGGTTTTTTTTTGTGTTTAGAGTGTTTGACAAATTATGAGGAGTATGCCCTATCTCCTAAGTGTTATGCGACATAAGGGAGTGGGCCGAACCCTCACTTGGGCTGCCCATTGGTCCGAATACAAGAGTGTAGCCCGAATGGCTTATGCGATCGGTTCATGTTGTGCGTTTGGGCTCGTTTGCATACATACATTACACATAATTCAAACATAAAAATCTCATAACATTCATTAAATCAACAAATCAGATTATCACACAAGGTTCACATACGTTTCATCAAGCACAAAGATATGTTCTGAAATACGAGTTGTCACATTATCCCCATGTTGAAAGAAATTTCGTCTCGAAATTTAGCACGTACTCACTGAGGAAGATAGTTAAATTGCGTGGTTTCCTGGTTTTCCTGGGGTGTCACATCCTCCCCCCGTTGATCTGGAATTTCGTCCCAAAATTCCGTAGTAGCTTCAGCCTCAGTGGTGGTTTCGTTGTTCTTGAACAATTGGGGATACTTGTGTTTCATTTGATCTTCGCGTTCCCAGGTGAACTCTGGGCCACGACGTGAGTTCCAACGAACTCGAACAAGAGGAATTCTAGTGCGCTGGAGAATCTTCACATCCCGGTCAGTAATCTCTACTGGTTCCTCGACGAATCGCAACTGCTCGTCGATAGTGAGTTCCTTCAAAGGAACTATGAGTGTCTCATCTGACTGACACTTCTTCAGAATCGACACGTGGAAAACGTTGTGGACTGCACTGAGTTCTGCTGGCAAGTTTAGTTTGTAGGCCACCTTGCCTATTTTCTCTATGACGTCAAATGCTCCAACGTATCGTGGATTAAGTTTGCCTCGCTTACCAAAATGAACCACACCCTTCCAGGGTGAAACTTTGAGTAGCACTCGCTCCCCAACCTGGAGCTCGAGTGGTTTCCTGCCCTTATCGGCGTAGCTTTTCTGACGGTCACGAGCTGCCGACATTCGTTGTCGTATTTGAGCAATTCGTTCTATTGTGTCTACCACAAGTTCTGGGCCAGTGATCTGACTATCCCCCACCTCTGCCCAACAAAGAGGTGATCGACATTTATGCCCGTACAATGCCTCAAACGGAGCAGCTTTAATGCTGGTGTGGTAGCTGTTATTGTACGAAAATTCCACCAGTGGCAGATGCTTTTCCCAGCCGTTGCCAAAGTCAATTACGCACGCTCTAAGCATGTCTTCTAAAGTTTGGATAGTGCGCTCAGACTGCCCATCCGTCTGAGGATGATACGCTGTGCTCATGTCTAATCGTGAGCCGAAGGATTTGTGCATTGCTTGCCACAGTTCAGAAGTAAAACGTGCATCACGATCCGAGATAATAGAGGTGGGCACTCCGTGCCTCGAGACAACTTCCTTAAGATATACGTCTGCTAAAGTGGAGAACTTATCCGTTTCCTTGATAGCTAAGAAGTGTGCAGACTTTGTGAGTCGATCCACGATCACCCAAATAGTATCGTTACCACGTTGAGATCTAGGCAGGCCAGTAACAAAATCCATGGAAATTTGCTCCCATTTCCATTGTGGTATCTCTGGTTGTTGGAGTAGGCCTGAAGGTTTCTGATATTCAACTTTGACTCTCGTACAAGTCAAACACTTGCTGACGTAAGTTGCTAGGTGGGCCTTCATGCTAGGCCACCAGTATGTAGTTTTCAAGTCGTGGTACATCTTATCTGAACCAGGATGTACTGAATAGCGAGACTTGTGTGCTTCATCCAATACAAGCTCTCGTAGGTTGCCATAGAGTGGAACCCAAATACGTCCTGTTACATAGTAGAAGTCGTCTTCCTTTTGCTCTAATCGTTGCCTTGAGCCGCGTAGGGCTTCAGCCCTGACATTCTCTGGTTTCAATGCTTCTACCTGAGCATCTCGTATCTGTGCAGGAAGACTAGATTGAATGGGGAGTTGTAAAGCTCGTACGCGTTTGGGTATAGTGTCCTTTCGACTGAGGGCGTCAGCCACAACATTGGCTTTGCCTGGGTGGCACCTGATCGAGCATTCATAGTCATTCAGCAGCTCCATCGTCATTGTCACATATTCAGTTCCTTCTGTTTGAAGATATGCTCGAGACTCCTGTGATCGGTGTAAATGGCGCACTTGGTGCCGTACAGGTAATGTCTCCATATCTTAAGTGCAAAAACAACAGCTCCCAACTCTAAATCGTTAGTGTAGTTCCTTTCATGAACTTTAAGCTGGCGTGAGGCGTACGCTATGACCTTATCACGTTGCATCAATACACATCCAAGACCCTGAATTGATGCGTCGCAGTAAACCACAAAGTCGTCTGTGCCCTCAGGAAATGAAAGAATAGGGGTGCTGCAAAGTCTATCCTTTAAGTGTTGAAATGCCGCTTCCTGTTCATTACCCCAACGATAGATAACACCTTTCTGAGTTAGCGAAGTGAGTGGTTGTGCAATCTTGGAGAAATCCTTGATAAACCTTCTGTAGTAGCCTGCCAAACCCAAGAATTGGCGAATTTCCGTTGGTGTGCGAGGTGCGGGCCAGTTCTTAATTGAATCAACCTTGGATGGATCAACATGAATCCCATCCTTGTTTACCACGTGGCCTAGGAAATGGACTTCACGAAGCCAGAAGTCGCATTTCGAGAACTTTGCATAAAGTTGTTCTGTTCGAAGGAGTTCCAAAATAAGTCGTAGATGGTGCTCGTGTTCCTCCTGACTCTTAGAATAGATCAGGATGTCGACGATGAACACTATATCAAACTTGTCTAAGCAAGGCTTTTCACACTCGATTCATAAGGTCCATGAAAACTGCAGGTGCATTGGTCAGCCCGAAAGGCATGACCAAAAACTCGTAGTGTCCATAACGAGTTCTAAAGGTTGTTTTGGAGACGTCCTCTTCTCGGACTCTCAGCTGGTGATATCCCGATCTCAGATCAATCTTCGAGTAAAAGCTCGACCCTTGTAGCTGATCGAATAGATCGTCGATGCGTGGAAGAGGATAGCGATTCTTCACGGTCACCTTGTTGAGCTCGCGATAGTCGATACACATCCTGAAGGTACCGTCTTTCTTTTTCACAAATAACACTGGAGCTCCCCATGGCGAAGAACTAGGACGAATAAAACCCTTATCCAAGAGTTCTTGTAGTTGTGTAGAGAGTTATTCCAACTCTGATGGGGCTAAGCGATAAGGTGCACGAGCTATAGGTGCTGCTCCAGGAGCTAGCTCGATTTGAAACTCGACCTGACGATGAGGCGGAAGACAAGGTAATTCCTCAGGAAATACCTCAGGATAGTCGCGTACAATCGGAAAATCTTCTATCTTCTTCTCTTTCTTCAAGGTGTCAGTAACGAGAGCCAGAATAGCAGTGTGGCCCTTACGCAGACACTTCTGGGACTTGAGGAAAGAGATGATGCTCACCACAGCACCACTCTTGTCGCCACGAATCATGAGAGGTTCATCGCCTGAACGAGGAATACGGACGATCTTTTCGTTGCAAAGAATCTCTGCTTGGTGTTGGGATAACCAGTCCATCCCAATAACAACGTCAAAACTACCCAGAACGATAGGAAGGAGGTCGATAGAGAAAGTGTGACCGACAAGAACAAGATTACAACCCTTGACTACGTGTGTGACCTCTAAACTTTTACCGTTAGCTGACTCTACAGTGTGTTTGGTATCCAAAAGTGTTGGGGTACGTTTAAGCATTTGACTAACTTTTAAAGACACGTAGCTAGTATCGGCACACGAATCAAATAAGACAGTAACATAAAAGTCGTCCAGTAGGAACTTACCCATCACAACATTGGGATCGTTCCTCGCTTCACCTTGGCCAATAACAAAAACACGACCCCTTGCACCATTGCCATTGTTACCCCCGTTGTTTCCATTCCCCTGGTTGTTATTGTTGTTGTTGTTGTTTTGGTTCAGCTGGGGACAGTCTTTCTTGAAGTGGCCTTCAGCTCCACACTGAAAGCACCCTTTGTTGTTACCTTGTTGTTGCTGCTGCTGACGTTGGTTTGATGGGGCTCGCTGTTGTTGCCGATTTTGATTCGCGGGTAGCTGACTCCTACATTCTCTTGCAATATGACCAGGCTTGTTGCACCGATGACAGTTACTCCTGGTGCATGGCCCGCTGTGGTGTAGGTTACAACGATTGCATTTGGGGTGATTTCCCTTGTACCCACCATGGCTTTGACCACCAGAGGATTGCTGACTAGGGCTCTTATAGTCGTCAGTCCTTCTCTGCTGAGACTGAGATTTGAACAGAAGTTGAACCTCTGCTTGAAGCTCCATCCCATTTTCGCTTGTTATTACTAGGAGCATCTGAAGTAGCTGTAGCACTAATACGCTTTGGTAATCGGTTCTGCTCCACCGCCTGATCATTGAGACGGTGAGCCAACTGGACAACCTGCTGGATGGTGGCGAGGTTAGCTGAAGTCACATGACTTTGTATTTCTGGCACTAAGCCCTTAAGGTATAGTTCGATACGCTTAATTGGAGGATCCACCATAGTAGGACACAAGATGGGTAGCTCATTCGATCTTTTTGTGTAAGCTTCAATTTCTGACCCCGTCATCTTGAGGTTGAAGAACTCTACCTCCAAGTTGTGGATGTCATCTCGATTGAAGTACTCTTCCTTCATCATTTCCTTAAAATTGTTCCATGGGGTGGCGTTAGCAGCAACCAACCCCAACATTTGAACCTGAGCATTCCACCACGTGAGCGCTAAACCCTCAAGAGTACTGGTAGCATACTTCACCCTGCGAGCCTCAGGGCATTCACACATCTCGAAAACAGATTCAAGCTTTTCAAACCAGTGGAGGAGGCCTACGGCTCCTTCAGTGCCGCTGAAAGTAGTGGGTCGGCAGTCCATAAAGGTCTTGAAAGTGCACAAAGGAGGCTGTGCATGTTGACCTGTCGTGAGAGTAAGAAAGGACAAAGTTTAACACAAAGGTTGGTTCACGAAAGTAAGATCTAGGGATCCTAGAGTGAGTTGAGGTGGCAGGGTATACCTCCTGCCTGAGCGGCTGCAAGTGCCGCCGCAACTTGTTGGTTAATCAGAGCCGTCAACTGGGATTGAGTCATGTTAACGCGTCTAGACATGATCTTCATATCAAGAGAAACATGAGTGAGAGGGGTTCGCGAAAGTGCGATGACAGAAGGGAGTAAGCACACACGTGTTCTCAAACTATCGTTGCTACATTTATCTACGCATACCATGAGTAAAGTTCTATGTAACTAGCAAGTAGGCAATATAAGCATAAATCATATCACCTAGTATGTCGAGCCTTGCATGTGGAGTGAAGCGTCGTTGTGGATCGTTGAGCACTGTACAGGTTATAGTCTGGTTTTAATAAAAACTTTTTCCCTTATTAAAACCAAGTTCTCTATAACCAATGGCTTTGATACCAATCTGTCACACCCCCAAAATCCACACGCGGAGTATCACCACTTAGAGGCGTGACTGACCAGGATCAAGCCACCAATCATATTGAACAAGCATGTAAATAATAATAAAATCCAACACAATACAATTGGTGTGCAAACAAAACATAGTTTAAGTTATCAGCGGAAGCAAATTATTCAAAACCCAAATAGTAAATCCAAAGTATTAAAGTTATCATGAACACTCAATGTACATGCTCCACAATGACTCTTCCCCATGCAAGCTCCTGCTAAACCTATTGACCTGTAAAGCATGTAGTAACGAGTCAACAACAATGTCGAGTGAGTTCACAGTTGGTTATCCAGTTTAGAGTTGTTCCAAAAACACATTTTGTTCTGAACCTGCTATCCAGCCGTGGGGGTTACCCCATAGTTCGAAAAACGTTTTATTAGTTACCCATTCTTACGTCGGCTATTCTAGCCCAGCTCTCTGGCCGTGGGGGCTACCCCATGTTTAAACCACCAGACTCGTTACCATATTGACTACTAACGTTCGTCATGTTTAAGTGCCCTAACGTCTGTGTCTATCATCACTGACATGCCATAGTCCATTAGTCCATGCCCGTCCTCTGCAGCACGGTGTGAGGTTTGTTAAACCTAATAGCGCTATTTAACTAATGACCCGTTCGCCATTGGCCTCGGCGATTAAGTCGATACAAAAGGAGGGACTTCGTTGATAGAGTTCTAGTCTAGTATGATTAAATCCGTCTCAACAGGACGAGGAATCTATGTTCCTGAATACGTCTCAACAGGACGAGGAATCCCTATTCCTTAACCCATTCCCAACCCCTGGGAATCCCATGCTTTGTAGAGAAGTGTGAACTCACCTTAGATTAGCTCGGCAGATAGTTAAGGGTCGATTAAGCTCCTAGTGGTCAACCACGTCTGATTAGAGATGGATGAGAGTGATCCGAATCACAAGCTTCGAGGGAGAGGGGTGTTGTTGCCGTCGAGTTCTTGAGAGAAGGAAGAGAGCACTAGGGTTTTTTTGTGTGTTTAGAGTGTTTGACAAATTATGAGGAGTATGCCCTATCTCCTAAGTGTTATGCGACATAAGGGAGTGGGCCGAACCCTCACTTGGGCTGCCCATTGGTCCGAATACAAGAGTGTAGCCCGAATGGCTTTTGCGATCGGTTCGTGTTGTGCGTTTGGGCTCGTTTGCATACATACATTACACATAATTCAAACATAAAAATTTCATAGCATTCATTAAATCAACAAATCAGATTATCACACAAGGTTCACATATGTTACATCAAGCACAAAGATATGTTCTGAAATACGAGTTGTCACACACGTTCTATCCGATCTTCCGATTTAGGTCCGGTTTATTAACATAGTTACCTATATTAGGTGTCGTTTGATTCCGTGATCCCTCTAGCTTTGCTTGGTTGTTATTCAAGACTTCTAAGCGCTCTCAAGTGAGTACATAGTCCCCTCTTTTAGTGTTTTTCAAATGTTTTGGGGTGATACACATGTGCCTACTTGTTACTTTCGTGCTTTTCATGTTTTTATATCATATGCTTGCTATGTTCATTAGTACACATATAGTACATGATTTCTTCCATGTTTTTGCTATGTATGTTCACTTAGCATGCTAGCATATTGATTTACATTGCATTTTTGTTGCATATGTTCACTTAGCATATGGACACATTGATTTACATTGCATTTCTGTTGCATATGTTTACTCAGCATATGGACACATTGTTTTACATTTCTACTTTGTATGTTCATTTTGCATATTAAAGTACATTATTTTCATAAAACATGCTTACATTTGGTATGACATTTGGTTTGTTTAACGGGTCATAAATATGTCACACCCCCAAAATCCACCACGCGGGGTACCACCGCTTGGAGGCGTGACATGACCAGGATCGAGCCACCAATCATATTGAACAACGTAAATAAGTAAATAAGACCAACCACGATACGATTGGTGACCAAAGCTAGTTAACCATGTTCAGTTTAAACAGCGGAAGCATAAACGTAAATCCAAAAGCATAAGTCCATAGTTTATAAGTTAAAGTTTCAAAACACAAGTTTAATAAGTTCATAAGGATTAAAATATTAAGCACGGAACATAACAGTTCGTACACCACAACGACTCCTTCCTCGTGCAAGCTCCAAGCATTTAGCGACCTGTAAGGCATGTAACAACGAGTCAACAACAAAGTTGAGTGAGTTCATGTTTGGTTGTTCAGTTTTAAGTTGTTTCTGAAAAAACATGGTTTGACTTTCGTTGGCTTATTTACCGTGGGGGTTACCCCGTAGTTGAAAGTATGTTTAACCAGTTCCTTTTCTTTACCCAAACCATATCCATAATCAGTGGGGGCTTTCCCCGTGTGAACTACTAGACGGTATGATAACGACTACTACGCAAATAAGTTGTGCCCTATATCAGTGTCTATCATCACTGACAGTCTGCCATTGTCCATTAGTACACGCTCGTCCGACGGCACGGTGTGAGGTTTGTTAAACCTAATAGCGCTATTAACTAATGACCCGCTCGCCATTGGCCTCGGCGATTAAGTCGATATAATTTGAGGGACTTCATGATAAAGTTTTGTCTAGCTAGTTTTAAGGTTGTTGTCCTACACCAGGAGGACGAACGTACGTATTCTGCACCAGGAGAATTCGTAGGATTTATAATGGCATCCTATCTATGGAGGATGGCCGTACATATCTTCCCAAGGGAATATGTAGATTTAGTTTTAAATTCTTTAACCCATTCCCAAACCACCGGGAATCCCATGCCTTGTAGGAAGTGTGAACTCACCTTGGTTGCTCGGTTTGACTCTCAAATATAGCTAACAGTCAAGGTCGGTCAATCACGTCCTAATATGATTACCAGTTAGTCATTTAGTGATTTTTAAATAGAGCACAAAGTTCCTACACGCATCACGTTAACGGTTTGTGCCCATATAAACTTACCATCCATTCCCCACTCATAAACAAACATACGGTAATGCACCTAACACTTTTATTGACACATAATCATGTTAGATCATTCACAGATAGCATATTCGACATTTAGACACGCAAATCACAACTTAGGTCATTTCAGCTTTAGTATTAAAAACCGGGCTGTTTTCGGACATTTTTATAAAATAGTTAACTTGTTCCATAAATTCCCAAATTTTTACAGTATGTCATAAACGATCCAAATATTATTGTGTAAAAATATCGGGGTTCAGTTCATTAGCAATATTTTACAAAAATTCATTTTCCGGACTGAACTCAGATTTATCTTTTTCTGACCACAGTCCATGGAATAATTTATTTAAAATTCATCGAGTGTCCGATTTACAAAATTCCATTGGGTTAATTACAAATACATCAGTTTTCATTTACAGTAAAAATTTCATGATCTGAATCTACACAGAATACAAGTTATGACAGAAAATATAACACCCATTTATTGCTGTAAAAACTCAGCTTAGGCTGCTGTTACAAATTGGTTCTTTAAAAATAGTAAACGAAGTCCAAAAATTACGATTCCGGTGCCATTAGAACCGTATTTCATAATAAATAACTCTAGACTTTAGAAAATACATTTCTCGTTAAGTTATGGTCCTGTTACAGCCAACTGAAGTTGGCTGTAATTACCAGACAGCCTACTGTTTCAGCTTTTTAACCTTCTAAATTGTGTTCGATTGATTCCGTTAACATGTTTAGTGATCACAACAACATCAAATATCGATATTAACCAGCAAAATCATCAGAAAATCAACAAGAATCATAACAACACAAGATCTACATGATTTACACCCATATATTCTCTTTATCCATCTTTTATTCCATATGTTCAAGACTTTAATGCAAGTTCTTTAGTGTTTCATTATTTTAATCATTAAATCACCTATTAACCACTTAAATAACATGAAGAATGAATGGATCTAAGTTCTTACCACTAGGGGAGTTCAAGTGAAGAAAAGTGGTGGTTAATAGCGAATGGAGAAGGTCCTTCCACTTCCGAGAGCACCAAGCTTCGTTGTATGACCCGTAGCACCTTTGAGTGTATGGAAAATAGTTGAACAAGAACTTGATGGTGGTGGTAGTGTGGGTGGTGGTGGCTTCCGAAATGAGGAAGGAAGGGAGAGGAGGTTGTGATGTTTGAGAAGATGATCATGTGTTTATAATCCTCTAGTCTCCAATAACCCATGGTCCATGTGTTTCCTTTTGTACATACACAATCATGTCATGATCTTCCAATTTCCAAGGAGGGATCACATTGGGATTTTGTGAAGATTTAACAAGATTAGAGAAATCTTGTGGTGGGTCCCCTATGGGACGGTTATGGTGAGGGGGGGGGGGGTATGGGGTTGGTTGGTAAGTGTTAGTTACCATCTAGTTAGCTTTAAGGTGTTTAGTGAATGTATTATGATGTGTATTATAATATAAGGTGTGTTAGGGTGTTCGGGGGCCCTAACTAGCTCACAAAAATAAAGACAATGTGTTTGGCAATATTTTTGTGTTCCGGGTAAAGTCCGGTTGTTCGGTTCGGTGTTGTTCCGTTAAAGTGCTTAATTAATCCGTGAAGTGTCATACATATATATTTTTGTAACGTTTTTAATTTTCAACATTCAGGAAAGCATAACGGACTATTTAATGACTTTTCTGTATACTATTAAATACATGTACGCATAACACGGTAATCAGAGAGCAGTTAAATGATTCAGCACAGTCATCAAGTACTTTAATTAACATTAATAGATTGTACGGTTACATGTAAATTTGAGGGTTGTCACATTCTCCCCCTGTTAAGAGAATTTCGTCCCGAAATTTAGCGCGTGGTTACTGAGGAAGCTAGTTAAGTTGCGTTGGTTTCCTGGTTTTCCTGGGGTGTCACATCATCCCCCCGTTGATTTGGAATTTCATCCCGAAATTCTGCAGTAGCTTCAGCCTCAGTAGTGGTTGCGTTTTTCTTAAACAGCTGGGGGTACTTGAGTTTCATTTGGTCTTCTCGTTCCCAGGTATACTCCGGGCCACGACGGGAATCCCAACGAACTCGGACGAGAGGTATTCTGGTGCGCTTGAGAATCTTAACATCTCGATCTGTGATCTCTACTGGTTCCTCGACGAATCATAGCTGGTCGTCGATTGTGAGTTCCTTGAGAGGAACTATGAGGGTCTCGTCTGACAGACACTTCTTCAGATTTGACACGTGGAATACGTTGTGAACTCCACTGAGTTCTTCAGGTAGATTCAACCTGTAGGCTACCTTGCCAATTTTCTCAATGATCTCGAAGGGTCCAACGTATCGCGGGTTGAGTTTGCCTCGTTTGCCAAAGCGAACTACACCTTTCCAAGGTGAGACTTTGAGTAGCACTCGATCCCCAACCTGGAACTCGAGTGGTTTTCTTCCCTTATCAGCATAGCTTTTCTGACGGTCACGAGCTGCCACCATTGGCTGTCGTATCTGAGCAATTCTCTCGGTGGTATCTACCACAAGTTCTGGGCCAGTGATCTGGCTGTCACCAACTTCTGCCCAACAGAGAGGTGATCGGCATTTGCGTCCGTACAATGCCTCGAATGGAGCGGCTTGGATGCTGGTGTGGTAGCTGTTGTTATACGAAAACTCCACTAATGGGAGATGCTTTTCCCAGCCATTACCAAAGTCGATTACACATGCCCTAAGCATGTCTTCAAGGGTTTGGATGGTGCGTTCAGATTGCCCATCCGTCTGTGGGTGATAAGCGGTGCTCATATCTAAACGTGAGCCAAAAGACTTGTGCATAGCTTGCCACAATTCCGAAGTAAAACGCGCATCACGATCAGAAATGATGGAGGTGGGCACTCCGTGCCTTGATACTACTTCCTTTAAATAGATGTCGGCTAGGGTAGAAAACTTATCTGTTTCCTTGATAGCCAGAAAATGTGCAGACTTGGTCAGTCGATCCACGATCACCCAAATGGTATCGTTTCCACGTTGAGATCTGGGCAGGCCAGTAACAAAATCCATGGAAATTTGCTCCCATTTCCATTTCGGGATCTCTGGTTGTTGAAGTAGGCCTGATGGTTTCTGATATTCGGTCTTGACTCTCGCACAAGTCAAGCACTTACTGACGTAGATTGCTATGTGGGCTTTCATGCCAGGCCACCAATACGTAGTCTTGAGGTCGTGGTACATTTTATCCGAACCAGGATGTACCGAATAACGAGACTTATGTGCTTCATCCATCACAAGCTCGCGTAAGTTGCCATAAAGTGGAACCCAGATGCATCCGTTAACATAGTAGGCACCGTCTTCCTTTTGTTCTAGCCACTGCCTCGATCCTCGTAAGGACTCAGCCCTGATGTTCTCTGCTTTCAACGCTTCAACCTGAGCATCGCGAATCTGAGCGGGAAGGCTAGAGTGAATGGTAAGCTGTAATGCACGTACACGCTTGGGTATAGTATCCTTTCGACTGAGGGCGTCGACCACAACATTGGCTTTGCCCGGATGGTACTTGATCGCGCATTCGTAATCATTCAAGAGTTCGACCCATCGTCGTTGTCGCGTGTTTAACTCCTTTTGCTTAAAGATATGCTCGAGACTCCTGTGATCGGTGTAAATGGTGCACTTGGTACCGTACAGGTAGTGTCTCCATATCTTAAGCGCGAAAACAACTGCTCCTAATTCCAAGTCGTGCGTAGTGTAGTTCCTTTCGTGAACCTTAAGTTGGCGCGATGCGTAGGCAATGACCTTTACACGTTGCATCAACACGCAACCAAGCCCTTGGATGGAAGCGTCGCAATAAACCACAAAATCATCTGTGCCTTCGGGCAATGAGAGGATAGGCGCGCTACAAAGTCTATCCTTCAAATGTTGAAATGCGGACTCCTGTGCATCACCCCAACGATAGATGACACCCTTCTGAGTCAGTGAAGTGAGAGGTTGCGCAATCTTTGAGAAATCCTTGATAAACCTTCTGTAGTATCCTGCCAAACCCAAGAATTGGCGGATTTCTGTTGGTGTGCGGGGTGCAGGCCAGTTCTTGATCGATTCAACCTTAGATGGATCCACATGAATTCCATCCTTGTTTACCACATGGCCTAGAAAGTGGACTTCACGAAGCCAGAAGTCACATTTTAAAAATTTAGCATACAGCTGCTCTGCTCGAAGAAGTTCCAGAATAAGTCGTAGATGCTGCTCGTGTTCCTCCTGACTCTTCGAATAGATCAGGATATCGTCGATGAATACAATAATGAACTTATCCAGGTAAGGCTTGCAAACTCGGTTCATGAGATCCATGAAGACCACTGGTGATTCGTCAACCCGAAAGGCATGACCAGAAACTCGTAATGGCCGTAGCGAGTTCTGAATGCTGTTTTGGAGACGTCCTCATCTCGGACCCTCAGCTGATGGTATCCCGATCTCAAATCAATCTTGGAGTAATAGCTCGACCCTTGCAACTGGTCGAACAAGTTGTTAATACGTGGAAGAGGATAACGATTCTTCACAGTCACCTTGTTGAGTTCGCGGTAGTCAATACACATTCTGAAAGTACCGTCTTTCTTCTTCACGAACAAGACTGGAGCTCCCCAGGGTGAAGAGCTAGGACGTATAAAACCCTTTTCCAAGAGTTCTTGTAATTGTGTGGACAGTTCTTTAAGTTCTGATGGGGCTAGGCGATAAGGTGCTCGAGCTATGGGCGCTGCTCTAGGAGCTAGCTCGATTTGAAATTCGACCTGCCGATGAGGCGGAAGACCAGGCAATTCCTCAGGAAATACCTCGGGAAAATCGCGCACAATAGGAATGTCTTCAATTCTCTTCTCTTCCATTGATGTGTCAGTAACGAGTGCTAGAATAGCAGTGTGGCCCTTTCGCAAACATTTCTGGGCCTTTAGGAAAGAGATGATGCCCACAACCGCACCACTCTTGTCGCCTTGAATCACGAGGGGTTCTGTACCAGAACGAGGAATGCGGACAATCTTCTCGTTGCAAAGAATTTCCGCTTGCTGATGGGATAACCAATCCATCCCAATAACAACATCGAAACTACCAAGTGTGATAGGAATAAGATCGATAGAGAAAGTCTGACCAGCTAAGACGAGGTTACAACCTTTAACTACGTGTGTGGCTTCAAGACTTTTACCGTTTGCTAGTTCTACCGTGTGTTTGGTGTTTAGAAGTGTTGGAGTGCGCTTAAGCATTTGGCTAACTTTTAAGGATACATAACTAGTATCGGCACCCGAATCGAATAAAGCAGTAACAAAGAAGTCGTCCATAAGAAACTTACCCATCACAACGTTGGGATCGTTCCTTGCATCACCTTGACCAATCACGAACACACGACCTTGGGCGCCATTGCCATTATTGTTACCTCCGTTGTTGCCTCCATTGTTGTTTCCATTGTGGTTCCCGTTTCTTTGGTTGTTGTTCTGATTCTGGTTTAGCTGGGGGCAGTTCCTCTTAAAGTGGCCTTCAGCGCCACACTGAAAGCATCCTTTATTGCCCTGCTGTTGCTGTTGCTGATGATTCTGTGGAGCTTGTTGTTGTTGTTGGCGACTCTGATTTGCAGGACGCGGGCTCCTGCAATCCTTAGCTTCATGGCCCAGCTTGTGACATCTCTGACATCGACCTTTGTTGCACTGCCCGATGTGATGCTTATTGCACCAGTTGCACTTGGGGTGGTTTCCTCGGTATCCACCCTGTCCTTGATTACCGGAAGATTGCTGACTAGGACTCTGGTAGTCATCAATCTTTCGCTGCTGAGACTGGACTGAAGCAGAACCCTTACTGGAGTTCCCATCCCATTTTCGCTTGTTGTCGGTAGGTGTATCAGAAGTAGCTGTGGCACTGATACGTTTGGGTAGCCTGTTTTGCTCCACCGCCTGGTCAGTGAGTCGATGGGCCAACTTGATGATTTACTGTATGGTACCCAGGTTGGCTGAAGTCACGTGACTTTGAATCTCTGGTACAAGGCCCTGAGGTATAACTCAATTCGTTTGATGGGAGGGTCCACCATGGTAGGGCACAAGATGGCCAGCTCATTTGACCTTTTCGTATACGCCTCAATCTCAGACCCCGTCATTTTCAGGTTGTAAAACTCCACTTCTAGTTTGTGGATGTCATCACGGCTACAATATTCTTCTTTGATCAGTTCTTTGAAACCATTCCAGGGGGTGGCATTAGCAACTGCCAGCCCTAGTAATTAAACCTGAGCCTTCCACCAGGTCAACGCAGGACCTTCAAGCGTTCCAGTAGCATATTTCACCCTTCGATCTTCGGGGCATTCGCACATCTCAAAACTTGTCTCAAGCTTCTCAAACCAGTGGAGGAGGCCTACAGCTCCTTCAGTGCCACTGAAAGTAGTAGGTCGGCAGTCCTTGAAGGTTTTGAATGTGCACACAGAAGGTTGAGCATGTTGACCTGTTGCGCGAGAATAAAAGACAAAATTAAGAATGAGGGTTAGTTTGCGAAGGTAGGATCTAAACGTCCTAAGGTGAGTAGGTATGGCAGGTTATACCTCCTGCAGGGTTAGCTACGAGTGCCTCAGTGACTCGTTCGTTGATCAAAGCCGTCAACTGGGCTTGAGTGAGGTTGATACGTCCTCCGCGTCCGCTCATGATCTTCATAATGAAGCAACGTAAGTGAGAAAAGTGTCGCGAAAGTGCGTAAGTGTGGGATGATAGTAGAGAGTAAGTACACAAGGTTCAAATAGTAATTATCACATTAATTAATGCTCGGTGTGAGCTATCCATCCGACAATTATAACATAAATCATACCACCTATTATGTCGAGTCTTGCACGTGGAGCGAAGCGTCGTTGTGGATCATTAAGCACTGTACAGGTTATAGTCTGGTTTTATAAAAAAGCTTTTCCCCGTTTTAAAACCAAGTTCACTATAACCAATGGCTCTGATACCAATCTGTCACACCCCCAAAATCCACCACGCGGGGTACCACCGCTTGGAGGCGTGACATGACCAAGATCGAGCCACCAATCATATTGAACAACGTAAATAAGTAAATAAGACCAACCACGATACGATTGGTGACCAAAGCTAGTTAACCATGTTCAGTTTAAATAGCGGAAGCATAAACGTAAATCCAAAAGCATAAGTCCATAGTTTATAAGTTAAAGTTTCAAAACGCAAGTTTAATAAGTTCATAAGGATTAAAATATTAAGCACGGAACATAACAGTCCGTACACCACAACGACTCCTTCTTCGTGCAAGCTCCAAGCATTTAGCGACCTGTAAGGCATGTAACAACGAGTCAACAACAAAGTTGAGTGAGTTCACGTTTGGTTGTTCAGTTTTAAGTTGTTTCTGAAAAAACGTGGTTTGACTTTCGTTGGCTTATTTGCCGTGGGGGTTACCCCATAGTTGAAAGGATGTTTAACCAGTTCCTTTTCTTTACCCAAACCATATCCATAATCAGTGGGGGCTTTCCCCGTGTGAACTACTAGACGATATGATATCGACTACTACACAAATAAGTTGTGCCCTATATCAGTGTCTATCATCACTGACATTCTGCCATAGTCCATTAGTACACGCCCGTCCGAATGGCACGGTGTGAGGTTTGTTAAACCTAATAGCGCTATTAACTAATGACCCGCTCGCCATTGGCCTCGGCGATTAAGTCGATATAATTTGAGGGACTTCATGATAGAGTTTTGTCTAGCTAGTTTTAAGGTTGTTGTCCTACACCTGGAGGACGAACGTACGTATTCTGCACCAGGAGAATTCGTAGGATTTATAATGGCATCCTATCTATGGAGGATGGCCGTACATATCTTCCCAAGGGGATATGTAGATTTAGTTTTAAATTCTTTAACCCATTCCCAAACCACCGGGAATCCCATGCCTTGTAGGAAGTGTGAACTCACCTTGGTTGCTCGGTTTGACTCTCAAATATAGCTAACAGTCAAGGTCGGTCAATCACGTCCTAATATGATTACCAGTTAGTCATTTAGTGATTTTTAAATAGAGCACAAAGTTCCTACACGCATCTATCACATAACACGCATCACGTTAAGGGTTTGTGCCCATATAAACTTACCATCCATTCCCCACTCATAAACAAACATACGGTAATGCACCTAACACTTTTATTGACACATAATCATGTTAGATCATTCACAGATAGCATATTCGACATTTAGACACGCAAATCACAACTTAGGTCATTTCAGCTTTAATATTCAAAACCGGGCTGTTTTCGGACATTTTTATAAAATAGTTAACTTATTCCATAAATTCCCAAATTTTTACAGAATGTCATAAACGATCCAAATATTATTGTGTAAAAATATCGGGGTTCAGTTCATTACAATATTTTATAAAAATTCATTTTTCGGACTGAACTCAGATTTATCTTTTTCTGACCACAGTCCACGTAATAATTTATTTAAAATTCATCGAGTGTCCGATTTACAAAATTCCAGTGGGGTAATTACAAATACATCAATTGTCATTTACAGTAAAAATTTCATGATCTGACACTACACAGAATACAAGTTATGACAGAAAATATAATACCCATTTATTGCTGTAAAAACTCAGCTTAGGCTGCTGTTACAAATCGGTTCTTTAAAAATAGTAAACGAAGTCCAAAAATTACGATTCTGGTGCCATTAGAACCGTATTTCATAATACATAACCCTAGACTTCAGAAAATACATTTCTTGTTAAGTTATGGTCCTGTTACAGCCAACTGAAGTTGGCTGTAATTACCAGACAGCCTCCTGTTTCAGCTTTTTAACCTTCTAAATTGTGTTCGATTGATTCCGTTAACATGTTTAGTGATCACAACAACATCAAATATCGATATTAACCAGCAAAATCATCAGAAAATCAACAAGAATCATAACAACACAAGATCTACATGATTTACACCCATATCTTCTCTTTATCCATCTTTTATTCCATATGTTCAAGACTTTAATGCAAGTTCTTTAGTGTTTCATTATTTTAATCATTAAATCACCTATTAACCACTTAAATAACATGAAGAATGAATGGATCTAAGTTCTTACCACTAGGGGAGTTCAAGTGAAGAAAAGTGGTGGTTAATAGCGAATGGAGAAGGTCCTTCCACTTCCGAGAGCACCAAGCTTCGTTGTATGACCCGTAGCACCTTTGAGTGTATGGAAAATAGTTGAACAAGAACTTGATGGTGGTGGTAGTGTGGGTGGTGGTGGCTTCCGAAATGAGGAAGGAAGGGAGAGGAGGTTGTGATGTTTGAGAAGATGATCATGTGTTTATAATCCTCTAGTCTCCAATAACCCATGGTCCATGTGTTTCCTTTTGTACATACACAATCATGTCATGATCTTCCAATTTCCAAGGAGGGATCACATTGGGATTTTGTGAAGATTTAACAAGATTAGAGAAATCTTGTGGTGGGTCCCCTATGGGACGGTTATGGTGAGGGGGGGTATGGGGTTGGTTGGTAAGTGTTAGTTACCATCTAGTTAGCTTTAAGGTGTTTAGTGAATGTATTATGATGTGTATTATAATATAAGGTGTGTTAGGGTGTTCGGGGGCCCTAACTAGCTCACAAAAATAAAGACAATGTGTTTGGCAATATTTTTGTGTTCCGGGTAAAGTCCGGTTGTTCGGTTCGGTGTTGTTCCGTTAAAGTGCTTAATTAATCCGTGAAGTGTCATACATATATATTTTTGTAACGTTTTTAATTTTCAACATTCAGGAAAGCATAAAAGACTATGTAATGACTTTTCTGTATACTATTAAATACATGTAAGCATAACACAGTAATCAGAGAGCAGTTAAATGATTCAGCACAGTCATCAAGTACTTTAATTAACATTAATAGATTGTACGGTTACATGTAAATTTGAGGGTTGTCAAATTCTCCCCCTGTTAAGAGAATTTTGTCCCGAAATTTAGCGCGTGGTTACTGAGGAAGCTAGTTAAGTTGCGTTGGTTTCCTGGTTTTCCTGGGGTGTCACAAAATACATTCATTAACATCGATCATGCCGCTAGGTAGTAGGTAGTGGTACCATAGGACTTGACAACTCCCGTTCCTGAAATCCTAGGTTTGTTTGGGTGGAAGGAATGACCGAATCCGAAAACATTTTTGGTAGACCTCTGGCTTGTTCTAGGGTTTATCTTACAGTCTCAAGGCTTGGATTTATGCGTTTAACATTACCGCATAGATGTTTGTATCAGTAAAGCATGCATTTATTTTTTATAAAACATAACTTTTGGTTATAATTTATCCAATGCATTGTTTTGTACATTTCTTTCATATAGGGTTGAGTAAATGCTTTTATTTAGTAAATGCTTTTATTCACTATACATTACATTTGGTTATACATGAACATTTTTACATTGATGGTTTGTTTGGTAAGTGATATAAATAACGAGGCGTGTGTAATATGCTAAAAGCATGGTGGATACGCCGCTGGTACTTCCTATATATAAGTGCTTTTATGGTATTACATATTGTAGTGTTATTTAAACCATTTCAATTTAGACATATTACATTTTACACAGATAACATATTTTCACATAAACATTCTTTTACAAATAACATATTTTATACAAACTCATTTTTCTTGGTTGTGTATTTATCTATGCATCTTTCTTTTATATCATCTGATTTCTTATCACTGTTTGTATGATTTATAAAAGAAAACATTTTAGAAGGTTCATGACTAACTTTTCTTAAACATTTTTTTGTAAAACTTACAAGTCATGAATCCTATTTTAATAAAACCTATGTATCTCACAGGCATTTTTATGCTGACCTACCTATTTTCACATGTGTTTTCAGGAGATGATGCATAGGATTGATCAAGTTACACTAGGCGGACTTGGGCCTTAGTGACAGTAAAAGATGCAAGACTAGTTAATTATGTTATGTTTCTTTGTATTTAAGACATTGTAACCTCTTTTAATTCAATAAAACAAAACTTCAATTTCCATGTGTTATGAAACAATGATTCTGTTACAACACTCCCCGACGATTCCGCCGCGATTTGTTGTTTTACGCGGTCGGGGTGTGATAATTTTGACCGAAACTTTGACTTGTCACTTCGACTAGTCAACGTGGTAATCAGTAGGTTCGCAAGGGACTATAACTATCGTGATTACGCTCACGTTGCAAAGTTTAAACGAACTTTGTCTTGACCAAATCATGGTTAAAGCTGAAAGTCAAACACGGTTTGACTTTCTTGCATGAAATAAATAAACAAAGCATGAAAAAATCAAGTATGAGGCCTCCAACTAAGTGTGGTCGCCTCAATCAGAGCAAGAGTGAAAGAGAATGAAGATGAGCAAGTTGGAATGAAGAAATCACTTGCTATGAATCTGCCCAGATGCAGCTCTCGCGCCCCGCGATAGATGCAACATAATCTGTCGCACCCCGCCAGAGATCCCAGACAGAAACTTTCAGAAATTCCCTGCCGCTCCGAAATTTGTTTTTTTCGACGCGTTTAACCCCCGTCAACCCATTTTCAAGGCTCTACAAGGATGTTAAATCATAGGGGACTTGAAATATTCTTGGAAATATCACGCATGTCAGTTCGTTTGGTCGTACGATCGCGTTGTTCGGTTAATTACAAAGAAACTCGAACGGTCGCGAAAACGATCCAAATTGCGCGAGAATGGTATTTTTGCATTCCTATCACTAAAATAAAATATTTTAGTGATAAAAAATTTTTTTGGATGTCCGGATATGGCCAGAACGCAAGTTATGCACGCATATGCAAACTTTCGTAGTTTTGACGCTTTTAGTCCCTATGATCAAATAAGCGTATTTTCGCATACCGAACCCCTCAAAGTTTATTTCTAAGCTATGTTAAGGGTATTTAGGATATGTTTAGCTTATGATCTTGTTCCGGAGCGTATGTTGCTAGGCGAATTGGCAGACTTTTGCACTTTGTCGCAAATAATCCCTGTGATCGAATAAACTTGTTTCTGACATACCAAACCCTTCAAAACTTATTTCTAAGTTATGTAAAGGTTATTTAAGGTATTTTAAGCTTATGTCACTATTTCGGAGTGTTTGTCGTGTTAAATTGATTACGTTTACGTAACAGTTTGCGTATAACTTTCTAGATGGTATTTAAGAGCTCGAAATCGAACAAGAATTGATATGTGTAAATGTCACATGAAATTGTACAAATCCCAAGAATGAAACACAAGATTCCATTGGATTCGTATTTGTATGATTTTCGTAGAGGCACAAATGTCATAGTGTGAAAATTTATGTGGATCAATATACTAACAATCTAAGTGAATCGTTTAGAACTTAAAGTGTTAATAGCTCAACGGTGCTAGTGATTTGTCCTAAACTGATATGATCCTATGACACGAAATCAAACAAAAATATTGTCTGTAAACATTTCTTTACTGCTTTATGTTTCAGAAAAATACAAAAAGATTTTGTTTCTACTTTATTTTCGACAACCGATGTCTGAAAGCTGAGTTTCAAAATTTTAGTATGCTAAACATGTTTCTAAAAAATAAGTCAAGTTCATTAATTTGAAACTTGAGGTTTTTAAAATGAAAAATTCAAAAATAGTTTGTGAAAATCTCCAAGGTCATTAAGTTGGACTTGGATGATTATTTGTGAGGTTTTGGATGCTAAAACTGCCAAAACATATATAGTTATTTGATAGGGGGAGAGAACCAAGTTGTTCCTGGAAATTACATATTGATACATTTGTGCAATAGAGCCAGGTTCTCGATTCAAACATTTTTAAAGAGTCAGGTCATCATTCCTGAGAAACCTAAAAAGATTTCAATGTCACATATTTGAAATGCTCCAGCTTATGTTTAGAGCTAGGTTTTCATACTTATATTGTCAAATTTCTTACAAAAGTTTAAGATTTGCAGATGTTAAGCCAAATTACGATCCCGATAGCCGAGTCTAAGGGGGAGTCTGAAGACGAGCTCATCGCAAGGGGGAGCTTGTATCTGAAGAACTAGGTGTCGATCCTAAAGCACGGATCTTAACGAAAGGGGGAACCTGAAGAAAAGAGTCAACAAAAAGAGAGAGCTGATTCAGAACGTAGATTCAAGAGAGCTTGAAGAGCTAAAGGGGAGTTTGTGGTTCTGAAGATGTCAAAGCTTCTAGAAGACTCAGAGAGAGAGAGAGAAATGACAGAAGCTACGAGATTGACTGCGGTAATATCCAAGGGGGAGTCTGTGAGTGCATAATGTCTATCACCTCCGTTAATCCCGAATCATAGCCGAAAACTGTTAAAGACAAGGTTTTGTATTGTTAAATTTAGGGAAAAGTCTAGTTTTTAATGAGGAGTGGCAAACTTGTAATTAAGGAGAACTTCCTTAATGCTTTGCCTATAAATAGAAGCTTTAGGATAGACTTTTAGAACTTTTGCCATTTGTTACTTTGGAGCTTAGGAGTCTAGAGAGAGAAAGTAGCAAAGGTGAAGATTCAAGGTGTAAACATTGTTAGATCTTTCATAGAATCCTTGTTAATTACGTTCTTGTGTTCGGTCCACACACGTGCAAGGATTCCGCACGTCGTACATGTCGTTTCGCAATCGTTCGGGAGTCAAAACCGATCCTACTGTTATAAACATGATTTCATTACCGGATTACAAATATGATTTCATTATAGGATTTCAAACATGAGATTTCATATGGTGAAAAAAATGGTTGTTTTCTCTCTAATCCTAGGCGATTTTGGTTCCTCACGTAAACCTTGATTCTTCTTTGCGATCTTTTGTATAACAGTCTGTGATTGTAGATTTGATTTCTTCAAATCTCTATAACGAACTAGTTAGCAATTGTGACCGATTTTGAATTAGGGTTTCTTCTTGTTCTTTTTGTTCAATCGCCTCCTTAGTATTTGGTTTGATTCTCTGACTTATTAATTTAGTTGTTTTTTATTGCGGTTAACTGAGTTTAATTTAGCTAGATCGAAAACTCTTGATTAATCGGTTAAGGGTTGAAGATTCAATCTAGGGTTTTAGGATTAGGGTTTCTTTCTTTGTTTTCGGCTAAGGTTGTATGTTCCTACATTTCAAGTTTGAAGTTGATTACGTGTATGCATGGAGAGAAATAGAGATCCGGGTGTGGAGGATTTAGGGTTTCAATCCTTTTCTGAAAAGATGCATGGAGATATTTTCATTACTTCTAAGGGATCTAAGCCGCTGAGTAATCAGGAGATTCGTGATAAACCATTGTTGTTTAGTAAGCCTCTAAACGTTGATGGTAATCCGGTGTTGCCAAGGCGTGGAATTACTCAGAAAGATCAGCAGGTTATAAACATTATCGAGGAACTGGAAAAAGTGACTATTCCAGTTCAATCGGCAAATTCTACTACTGATGGTAATGCAAATCTTAGTGCCGAGAGATCTGCTCCGATATCTTATGCTGATAAACTTCAGTCGTCCAATCTGAATAACAAGAAAAAGGAGGTTAACTTCAGGCTCTTGGAGGCTCAAGATATTCTGGAAGATGCTGATGTTGTAATCCCAAAGGAGGCGGTACGTAAGGTTCAAGATCGTTTTACTAATGTTTTGTATGGTTACTTCTTGGGTAGTAGACTGCCATTCCCGGTAGTAGAGTATTATGCTAAAAATGTTTGGAATAAGTTTGGATGCTCACGGGTTATGATGAACTCTAACGGATTTTTCTTCTTCAAGATTGATTCGGCTGAGGGTATGTCTAAAGTGCTTGAGGTGGGTCCTTGGTTAATTAGGAAGAATCCATTATTTCTTAATATTTGGTCCCCGTCGGTCATTCTTAGAAAGGAGGGGATTAAAACTGTTCCTGTTTGGGTAAAATTTCATAATGTGCCTATTGCTGTTTATACAGATGATGGGTTAAGTTTGCTGGCATCCAAGGTTGGCCTACCCAAACGTTTGGATAGTTATACTGCTGATATGTGTTTTGATAATTGGGGTAGAACTAGTTTTGCTCGTGCTATGATTGAGGTTTCAGCTGAAAAAGACCTAAAGGAGCATATTGTCGTAGCTATTCCCAAGTTGGATGAGGAGGGGTATGTTACGGAAAAAATTAAGGTCGAATATGAATGGAAGCCCCAAAGGTGTGCGGAGTGTTGTTTATTTGGACACACTAATGCTTCATGTCCTAAGGCCCCTACTGTTAAACCTAAGCAGGTAACCACGGATGATGAGGGCTTTGTGACGGATACAAGGAAGACAGCCAGGCATGTGTTCCCTCAAAAGAAGCAGAAGGCAAAATTCATCTATAGACAAAAGTCTAACCAATCTAAGCCTAGTTCTTCTGGTTCGAAGCAGAATGATGATGAAGTTAAAAAGGATCAGGGGAGCAATGAAGCTACTACGAGTAATTTGAATTTGAGGAATTCTTTTTCAGCTCTTGTGAACGATCAAGTGATGGATGCTGATAATGTTATGAAGAAGGAAACTAATATCAATTTGAATAGCTTTAGTCATAATGATGATGGGGTCATGGAGCAGCTCCAAACTGAAATTTCTGATTTTATGTGTGCTGATACGCATGGGAAAACTTCTGAGGGGGCAAGCACTCCCGGTCAAGCAGGTGTTAATGGATAGTTTAGCGGTTTGGAACATTAGGGGATTGAACCTTCCCCTGAAACAAAAAGAGGTTCGGATGCTTATTTCAGAAAATCGTCTTCAGGTGTGTGCTATTTTGGAATCTCATGTTTCGGTTTCTAATCTTGGTAGAGTTTGTAAGAATGTCTTTCGTACGTGGGAGTGGACTTCTAATGGTTCTTGTTGCCCTAGAGGAACTAGGATTATTGTCGGATGGAACAATAATATTGTGGACCTCATGGTGATCTCTCAAACGGATCAGGTTATGCACGTCCAGCTTCGATCTAAGTCTGATGCTAAAATTTTGTTTTGCTCTTTTGTCTATGCCGAGAATAAGTATCAAGATAGAAGGAGCCTTTGGGAAAATTTAAATAGACATAAGTTATTTGTGTCTGATAAGCCTTGGGTGGTGTTAGGGGATTTCAACTCTGCTTTATCGCTTGACGACTGCTTGGTTGGGTCGTCTACTATATCCGTTGGCATGAGAGAATTCTATCAATGTGTTCAGCATAACGAGTGGACGGATATCAAAAGTCATGGTATGCAGTTTACTTGGAATCAAAAGCCGAAACAAGGGGTGGGTATTCTAAAAAAGATTGATAGAGTCATGGGCAACATCCATTTTATAGATGCATTTCTAGATGCTTTTGTTTTATATCACCCGTTCCGGGTCTCGGATCACACTCCATGCATTCTTAATCTTTATACTCTCAAGCATAATCGGCCTAAACCCTTTAAATTTGCTAATTTCTTGGTGAATAAAGAGGGCTTCATGGATTGTGTGTCTAATGTTTGGTCAAAGACGGTGATAGGTGTCACTATGTTTTCGGTTGTAAAGAAGCTCTCTTTCTTAAAGTCTCCGTTAAGACGGCTTCTCTTCAAGCAAGGTAACCTTCATGAGCGTGTCAATCAGTTGAGATATAAGCTGGATGAAATTCATAAGGCTATTGATGCTAACCCTTTGGATGCTACTCTTAGAGAAACTGAATCTAAATGTCTTCAAGAGTTTCAATCTGTTTCGTATGATGAAGAATGTTTTTTAAAACAGAAGTCTAAAGCGGATTGGTTAGCAGCTGGTGACGCGAATACGAAATATTTCCATAATTATGTCAAAATGAAAAATTCATGCTCGAAGATTCTTAGTATTCAAGATGTTAATGGTGCTCAATTTAATGGTGAGGATGTGTATGGGGTGCTGGTCTCTCACTACTCAACGTTCTTGGGTATGCAAGATCAGGTAGACTCTTTGCCAAGTGATGTCATTTTTCCGAATTCTGGATCCGTTTGCTGCTAGTAATATGGTTCGTCAAGTGACTCGTGAGGAGGTTAAAGAAGCTATGTTTTCTATAGTAGAAAATAAGGCTCCGGGTCCGGATGGGTATACTTCGGCGGTTTTTAAAAATTCTTGGGAGATTGTGGGGGATGAGGTTACAAAAGCTATCCGGGATTTCTTTGAAAATGGTAAGCTATTGCAACAAATTAACCATACAATCATAGCGTTGGTCCCGAAAGTCCCTACGCCTAATTTAGTGGTTGACTATCGTCCGATTTCATGTTGCAATGTCATCTATAAATGCATCAGTAAAATCTTAACGAACAGACTAAAAGGAAGCTTGGATGTGCTAGTTGATATCAATCAGTCGGCGTTTGTCCCGGGTAGAAAGATTTTTGATAACATCTTACTTACTCAGGAATTAATGCACAATTATCATCTGAGGATTGGCCCCCCGAGGTGCGCGTTCAAAATAGATATTCAAAAGGCCTATGACACGGTGAGTTGGTCTTTCCTTGAAAGTATTCTTTGTGCTTTTGGCTTCCACCAGAAGATAGTGGGCTGGATCATGGCTTGTGTTACCACTGTATCTTATTCATTGAGCATTAATGGTAACCTATACGGGTTTTTCAAAGGTAAAAGGGGGTTGCGGCAGGGTGATCCAATCTCTCCCTATTTATTTACATTGGTGATGGAGGTCTTATCTCTATTACTAAAAGATGCAGCAAGAAATAGTAATGCATTCAGATACCATCTCCATTGTAAAAAACAAAAAATTATTAATTTTTCATTTGCGGATGATCTGTTCATGTTCGCTAATGGTGATGTTGCTTCGGTTAAAGTGCTAAGAGATACTCTTCAGCGTTTTACCAAGTTCTCGGGCCTTGTCCCTAGTATGCCGAAGTGTACGGTATTTTTTGGTAACGTTCCTCAGTCAATCAAGCAGGATATTCTTCACATTATGCCATTTAAAGAGGGTTCGCTTCCTGTTCGTTACCTGGGAGTTCCTTTAATATCTTCTAAAATCTCTTATAAAGATTGCAAAATTTTACTTGATAGAATGGATAAGAAGATTGATAATTGGATGACTAAATCGTTATCCTTTGCTGGTAGGCTGCAACTGGTTAACTCGGTTCTTTCTGCTATGCACATTTATTGGGCTACAGTTTTCCTCTTACCGGCTAAAATTGTGAGCGATCTTGAACGTCGTATGCGTGCCTTTTTATGGACTGGAAAGTTCCAGCAGCATGTCAAACCAAAGGTTGCTTGGAAGGTGGTTTGTCTTCCAAAGAATGAAGGGGGATTGGGAGTTCGCTGCATTGCTGATGTCAATAAAGCTCTTATTTCGACTCATATTTGGAGTGTGTTGACAAACAGAAAATCGTTATGGGTTCAATGGGTGCATATCTATAAGCTCAAAGGTAGAAGCTTCTGGGAGATCCCTTGCCGTGGTAATATGACATGGGGTTGGAGGAAAATTCTTGCTTTGAGAGAATTAATCCGCCCTTATTTGTGGAAGTCTATTGGTAATGGTACGAATACTAATGTATGGAGTGATACTTGGTGTACTGCGTGTCCCATCCGTGCTTATGTTAGTCCGAGAACCATTGCCAATGCGGGGTTCAATCTGCAATCGTCTGTTGCTGATCTGGTTGATTCTAGTGGCCAGTGGAGGTGGCCGGTTGCTTGGTATGACTTATTTCCAGTTTTAATTAACGTTCAGGTCCCGGCTCTTCATGATATGCAGGATCGGCTTATGTGGGTAAATTCGGAAGGTAATGCTTGCCATTTTTCTTCGTGGAAGGTCTGGAACAATATTCGTCATCATGAGAATGTTGTTTCTTGGATTAATATGGTTTGGTTTAAACAGTGCATCCCAAGACATTCGTTCCATTTGTGGTTGGTTATTCGAAACAAATTAAAAACTCAAGACAGGTTGTCTAGCTGGGAGGCGGGTAGTGCCACAAACCTGAATCTCATGTGTTGCCCATTATGTAACTACGGTAGGGACTCGCAAGACCATCTTTTCTTTGAATGCTCCTATTCGCTGGAGGTTTGGAACAACATTAAAGATATGACTCATATGGGTGATGTTAGTGGTCGGTGGATTGACATTATGGAATGGATGAACCAAAACTCTATTATTCAACAACCGGCTAATGTTACCAGCAGATTGGTTGTCTCAGCAGCGTCTTATTTTGTTTGGCAAGAAAGGAACTCTAGGCTTTTCACTCAAAACCAACGTACGGCGATGTTGTTAGCTCAGGAAATCATTAATATGGTCCGTATACGTCTTATGACTCTGAAATTCAAACGGGGAGCAGTGAATAGAAGTTTTATTGAGAAGTGGAGGATTCCAAGCAGTAATTTGGTGATTGATCCTGGCTAGATAGTTTTGTTTTCGTTTAGTTTGGGTCGTTTTGGCTGGGTTGGGTTGTGATTGTTTTGTTTTGTAGCTGGTAGTTGTTGGTTTTGGTTGTTTTTATTTTGTCTAGGCTTGGTATGCCAAGTCTAGAGGGCGTGTAACATTTCAGTTGCACCTTTGTGCTTTTTGTGTTTAATAAATTTTACCGGGGTAACCCTTTACCCAAAAAAAAAAACATGAGATTTCATACGATAACAATAACTATATGAACTCGCTCAACTTTTGTTGACTTTTCAAAATTACATATATTTCAGGACACAAAACTTGAGCCGGTGATAGACCACGGGAAATAGGAATGACTTGACAATGATGCCTTTTATGACAAAAACAATCTTTTGTTCGAAGTGTAATGAAACTCAATAACTATATTTTGGATAAAATTGTAAACTTTTGTTGCAAATCAATACATACGGCATCGTTGTTGACTTATATTTGTTTACATGATTGGATGCAATGATTACCTTTCTTAAATCACACGCAATACGCTCCCTTCCCGCTACCAACAGGGTGTGACACTTAAAGACTTGGATGATGCTTTGGATTCTGAGAAAGCTAAACCGTATGTTTTGAGTTATTGTAACAAGTTGGTCTGAGTTTAAAGATTCTGAATTATTGCATTCCAAGGAAACAAGATTCCGACTTTACATGTTATTGAAGGTTCCGAGTTTGCTAAACAAAGTTATTCCGAGTTTAATGAAGATATTGAAGTTCCGAGTTTAATGAAAAGTGTATCTGTTCCGAGTTTAATGACAACTAGATGATCAATCCGAGTATAGCATTCCATGTTATGTTCTTTATGTTTGTTCCGAGTTTATCTATTTGTACGTGGGCTTAGCCCAGTATGCATGTAACTGTATTATATAGACATTGTTGCATTAGGGTTTGAGGTTAGACGTTGTGAGTTATTCGGAGATTTAGTGTGTGAGAAAACTGCAGTGAGTGACTAAGAGATTTCTTGTGGTATTGATTGACTATAAACGTTAGTTGGATATTCAATAAATACCGGGTTTAAAAGTGATTGATTGTGTGCTTCATCTGAATAACTTGTTTCTGTATTCGTTGATCTATCAAGGGATTCCGCACCCTTGGTTGATTGTCAATCTCGTAATCGATCCACTTGTGATAGGGACCTATAGTAATCTTTTGGATTATTAATGAAAACAATTTGATATAACTTTCCACTCTTGTATGCTCGCTAATTCCACATTTCCGTTTAAGTTATTATTCATCCATATTTTTTTCATCTAAAGCATACAAATTAAACTCAAATCCTAACACAACATAAATAGAACACCAATTGAAAAGGTTCAGAATTAACTACACATCTTTTGTCATGCACATGTATTAACATTTCAATTCTTCATACAGTTGTAACTAAGGACTAAACTAAGGATAATACACTAATTACCTAAGATCTTTATGCCCTGTGATCGATACAAGTAATTTTTTTGGGTAAAGGGTTACCCCGGTGAATTTCATATAACCAAACCAAAAGAACACAAGTAAGGAAGAAAGTTTTCCTTAGTTCTCATGTATGACACGCCATACAAGAGTAAAACTAGAACAAGCAACCCTAAACAAACAACCAGAAACAAAAACCACAGCTCACATAGCCGAATTTACAAAGAAACACAAACTAGCCACAATCATCGTCTTCAATCAGCAAACCCCTTGGCAGCTTCCAGTCAGATACAAGTAATTTATATACGCAAAAATAGCCAGTTTCCCTAACATATTCAATCTAAAATCATAATAGAACGAACATACAATAACAATCTAGCAAAGTTCCCAAAGCTAAAGCAAATCTATTACTTCTAATATAAACGGGAATAGAGAAAGTAATTAGTGAAATTTTATCGACTCGTGGTCAAGGCTCTAGACATGGAAAGGTTTGGAACTGCCGATGGCGATGTGCGACCACAATCGCCACCAGCCAGAGAGGAAAACATCATCATCATACCAACCGTCCTATATGTTAGCGAAAACCATGACATGAACAAATACATACCTATGTCTGTAATCTCGTTTTCATGACATCAAAAGGAGTTGTAAATGAGGCATCAGTAGATCCAGCTAATCCTCCACATAAAATCTACAATATACTAAATAAAGAAATTAAAAATAGGAATAACAAAGTTATTTTGCTTAAAGAACACACAACAAAATCTAGTAAGAGAATGTAATGGTTGAGGTCAATAGTAGCAAAGAACAAACCATTGATACTGTAGTTGATTGACTATGCGAGTTATTTGAAGTAGGTAATAGATTCTTTAAACCTTTGTATGTATAAAACTTAAATCACAGGAAGTAAGATATTTTAATAATACTATAAAAATTGAATACAAGATTAACATACAAAACCAGAACTCAGTTTCAGTTAGATTATCTAACCTTGATGATTGTATGTTGAAAGAATACTCTTACGTGGAACCATATTAACCAAAATATGAATATGATAACTATAGATCAAATCTAAACAATATTAACTACTAACTTAATTAATTAAATCAAACCGAAGTGACAGTTCAGGTACCACAAGCCCTAATTTCACAACAACGACATCGAACCCCAAAATAAAACGGCAACCCCAGACTGCAAAATATGAACACGAAAACTACCACCACCGTCCGGCGGCCTATTCCGCTGCCGACGGACCCTATTGCCCCGCAGTCCTTGTAAAGGCACAAATGTGACAACTGTCAAAATTCCAGGTATCCGTACAACTATCAAACCATGATTAGTGCTTAATGACTGTGCTGAATTACAATTAATGACTTGATTTGTTTTCTGATTATTTCCGTATACATATATATGCATCACATATTGCTTAATGTCATATCATTATTGCATGAGAATTTTATTAACTCAAACGATGCATGAAACACAGTTAGCACAGTTATCAGACAAACCGGGAAAATGCTGACGGAGTTCAGTACATAGACAGACAATGTGTTGAGACACAGAATGAGCCAGAAACCAAGTATTAAACTAGTATAGTGTGTAGGAAAGTAAGGATCACAAAACTGCCTTCCTAGTGATAGTTTAAGTGCCTAAAACTCACATAAAGTGCGGAATTCAGCAAAAATCAGCAATTTTCAGCAATTAAACACTCTAATATCATGCAGAAATATGGTTAAATGGTCTTGAATGCTTTCCTAAGTGTCGGGAATCAAAACTGTCACAAAAGGGTACATAAAGCACACTAAACTGCATAGTTTAGCACCTTAACGAACCGGTAACCAACTGAACAACCGGACACTACCCGAAACACCAAATTTTCACTAGAAGCACTATTTTAACATTACCAAGCTAGTTATAGTCCCTGAACATCATAACACACTACATAAATATCTAATAACTAAAACACCTAACTAAACACTTGAAATCTAACTAGATCCTTTAACTTACCATTACACCCCAACTAAACCCCCCCCCCCCCACCATGCTTACGGTTATGGAGTGGCCCCCACTCCTTGATTTTATTTGATTAGTTTAATAGACTGTGTTGGCACTTTTTAAACATATAACCCATTAGATCTTTAGATGTTGGAAGATTATAAAAGATAACCAAGGGATCATAACATTCATTCATCACCAACACACCAACACTTCATCTTTCTCTTCTCCTCTCCTTGGCTCTCGGTCGAGAACAACAACAACAATATCATCATCATCATCACTTCTTTTCCATACAATCCATACACATCCAAAGGTGATAGAAGGTGCATAAGGAAGCTATGAGCTTTCGGAAGTTCAAAGACCTTCTCTATTTGCTTTCATCCTCTTCTTTTCTTCTCTTGATCATCCCTCGCCTTGAGCTAGTGGTAAGAACACTAATCTCTTCATTTTACATCTTATCTAAGTCGTTAAAGAATGATACATGATGATAAACTTGAAGAACACTAAGAATCAAGAGAATGAAACTTGAACATAAGCTTAAATCATGAAGAAATCATGTTGTTTATGTGTTGATTTACTTGTTGATTGTTGATTGCTTATGAAAATGATGTAGATCATCATATGATCTTGCTAGATCATGATTAAAAACATAATCTAGCAAGATGAGAGGATTAAAATGTTAGAGATTAATAGATCATCCTCATAAAAGACATGAACTTGAAAGAATATATTGTTTTCTTGTAAAATGATGATTAAAGTGAGTTGTAAGTCTTGTAAATCTAAGATTTCAAGAATGATTTTTCAAGAAACCAAGTTAAAAATACAAGTTTTACTTAATCTTGGTTCTTAAATAAATAAACCCCATTTTTGGTGGTTAATAAGGCGTAGAAACACATGTGTAACAAGAAAAATTCATGAAGAAACATTTTTAGAAAATGTGACTACAAGTTGTAAAGAATCATCTTCTTTAAAAATGAAGTTTTTAAAAGAATCAACCACACTTTAAAGGGTAACAAGACTTACTAAATACACTAGTAAGTTACTACAATTTTTTGTAAATTTTCAAGTTCATGAAGTGGTAGTTTATGCCTGTTACTGGCAAAATTGGTAAGTGTAGATTGTTTATTGTTGATTGTTGATTGATTGTGTTGATTTACAAAAGAAAATGATATGCCTTCAAGGCATGGAAACCTCCATTTTTAGGGGAAACTATGGCAAAAATTTTCTAAATATTAAACACTTAGAAAAAAATTTCTAAACAAATATTTACAAGTGTATTTCAAACCATGGATTTTTCACATAAAGTTTGCCATAAATTTTGTTACAAAAATTATAGATAATGGAGGTTGGTTTTTATAAATGAAAGTGACTAAATATGTATTTAGGAAATATATATTTAGAAGTCACCATGTGTGTGATTATTTGTATATTAAGTGTATTAGTTATATTATTTTAGGACTTGAAATAATATAACTCATCAAAATACCAAAAATTACAATCCAATTCCAAGAATATGAATATACAAAGAATACACAAAATATTGGTGAAACCGAACATAGGAATATAACTCACAAAAATATTCCGGAAAATTTATTCACAAGTATATTTTTGGTAAATAATATTTTGGACACCAAGGAAACAAAAATATGATTTTTACAATTATTACAAGACTATATCATATTTTTGACAAGGAGAAAATATATTATTTTTGGCAAGTGAAAATATATATTTTCTTAAAATTTTTAGAAGATATATTATTTTTGAAAGAAATATATATTTTCTCAAAAAAAACATGAAATACATTATTTTTTGGGAGAAAGTGTATTTTCTTAAATAAACTTGAAATATATTATTATTGGAAGAAAAATGGATTTATATATATTTTCTAAGTTAAGACTTGGAAATATATTATTTTTGAGATTTATAAATATTTTTTGCCAAGGGAAAAATTATAAATATTTTTTCTAAGTAATATTTCTTAAAATTTATATTTTGGAAATATATATTAAAGTATTTTTACTAGAGATATTATTTCGGAAAAACTTATACAAAATTAAGTATAAGAATACTTAACAATTACAAGAAAATACGTATTCTCGTACGTATAAATACACTCCGGAATACGACATCGATACATGTAAAAAATATACAAGTATAAGAATACAGATACAAATACACCCATCCTTGGGAAGGAAATACATATATAAATACTTGCAAGGTATCAAGTTAAAGTATATTGTTTTAACAATTATTCCAAAATTTAATAAATATAATTTAAGTTAAAATATTTAGTATTTTAACAAATAATTATATAACTTGGAATAATATTGAAGACACAAAGAAACGTAACTCAAAGACACTAACTAATACAAAGTCAAGGCACGACCCGCTCGTCTAATAAACCTTAGTACATTGTAGGTAGTTGTGTACACCCGAAGGAGCTTTGACTTACCGTTGGTTGCGAAGAACGCAAAACCGTGAGTTCATGTTCCCCCTTTTCTTTTAATAGTTTTCGGTTTTATAACTTCGGGGGTGAAGTACATGTTACAAACTGTTTACAAACGATTATACGTGGTATGGTTAGCTAAGGAAAGGTACTGCTAGATCATGTGAGTGGTGGGTATAATGCTTAAGACCATTAATCCTCGTTGTAGGACCGAGGGACATGAGTGATAGATCTATTTGGGTGTAGCGAGCCCACACCCATGTGGACCGGGGTTTGGCCCATGAGGTGACTATGTCTTATTCTCGGAGACAAAATTTGCTAGGTTTGAGCCTTCCTGCATCACGTCACACATATTAATTGCCTTGCAAACCATTAATGATCTGTTTTCCTTGTTGCTTTCATACCGGGGTTTACAAACATACTTTCAGTGATTCAAAGGTTTATTCGTGCACACAAACAAACATATGAACTCGCTCAACTTTTGTTGATGTTTTCAAACTACATGTATTTCAGGGAATTAAATGTGGACCTGGCGGGCGTTTGGAAGGTTCAAGTTATGTTAAGAATAAAAGATGTCATCCGGTGTCTTAGGGTTTGGATAGTGTGTCTTATCCTGGACAAGACACATCTTCCAAAGCCTAGTTTTATTTAAAAGTCTTTTGTTGAGTCCTTATGGAACTCTAAACAATTCGTATGGTTTGTAATTCGAACTTGATGTCTATGTTTCAAGACAATGTTTGTGACAACCCGAGTTTTCAAGGTCTCTACTTGACTTAACCTATCACTTATTATTTACAAAAGTGTGTTTTTTTTATATAATTGGTGTGCATTAAATTTGTGTATATGTTAATAATGTGTTTTATGTTAATTTATGTTTTGTAATTAAATATGTAACCTTGGCTGAACACCCTTGCCCTCACGAAATCACTTCATGTTTTTGTCACCTACACCTTATCGAAAACACAAGGTGTTTTCGTCCACCATGAAGCCAACGAAAACAAGAGTGGGCTTGGCCCAGTAACTATAGGATATAGTTTTATTTATAACCTATACGCGAGATCATTATTCGGCAAAACCCTAACCACCTCTCACTTTCTCTCTCGCTCTCCTTGAAACCGAACGGAAGCCGTGAGTACTCGAGCCTTTTTGCATCAATCGATTTGCTGTCTTTCCTGCTTAGGCTAGTGATCGACCACTTACTATTGCTTGATTGAAAACACTAGGCTGATCGTTGGCTTTGTGATCTAACTGTTGGCATGTAATGTTGTGATCATATGAATTGAATAGCTTTGTATATTAGGGATCATTATAATCTTGTTAAAGTTGATGATTATGTTGTTATACTGATGGTATGATGTAGATGATTAGCAGATAATGGTCTTATTCTATGCATATGTTTAACACTGAATGATCATATCAATCTACTAATAGTGAATAATGATTGAATGACTGTTTATTGCATATTGAAGGAGATGTAACTGTTAGTTGATTGCTGGGATTCTGAGTTTGTTGCGTAATTGTTGTGATGATGAAAACCCTACCCAACGAAATCCCCACCCAACGAAAACACAGGGAACCAGCCGAAAACACTCTAGTGTTTTCGCCATTCATCAACTCGACGAAAACCCTTGGATTTCGTCGCCTAGGGATTTCATCCAAAGGTGATTTCGTCCCATGGGATTTCGCCAGATAAGGGGATTTCGCCAAGCATTTCGTTGTGTGTTCTGACACAATAACTCTGTTAAAGATTATTAACTCCGTTAAACTCATTCACTCTGTTAGGCTATGTATTGTAACCCTGTTAGAGTGTAACTCTGTTAAGTAGGAAACTCTTTGTTAACTCTGTTAGTTCAGTAAACTCAGTTAGCTTATTTATTTCAGTTAGTTATTAACTCTGTTAAGATATGCATGTAACTCTGTTAATTATATAACTTTACTAGTTTGTTAACTCTGTTAGTTAACTAGCACAATTAGTTATTATTCATGTATGTATGTTAATCCTGTTAAATTGAGAACTTTGTTAAGCCTGTTAACTCTGCCAAGAATGTTAATGAATAACCATGATTAGTACAATCTGTGAAGGACATTTATATGAAGCATGAATTGCATGACTTTGACTAACTGCTTATGTGATACATGATAATTGCTTAGGCACACTTTGTGACATAGATTACGTGTGAATCTTTACGAACTTAAACTGATTATGTATACGTGCATAACTATAGGACTTGACTGATTACTTGTGAGCATAGTTTAACATACCGAGCAAACCAAGGTGAGTTCACACTCTTTCCAAGGTATGGAATTCCCAAGGGTTGGGAATGGGTTTATGATTTAAGCGGTAGCTACAACCATCCTCCGTGGGTAGGATGCCAAGATTTACACACTGGACCAAACCTCTATCATGAAGTCCCTCATTTATATCGACTTAATCGCCGAGGCCTGTGGCGAGCGGGTCATTAGTTAATAGCGCTATTAGGTTTAACAAACCTCACACCGTGCCAGTCGGACGGGCGTGTAATAATGGACTATGGGCAAAGGGTCAATGCTGATAGACATTGACTTAGGGCACCACTTACATTTTCGTAGTAGTCGATACGCACGGTCTAGTAACACATGGGAAGCCCCCACTAATCTTCGCAAACATGTCTGGGAGATCGCGATACGAATTAATATGATACATGGATTACAAAACGAACATATGATTTACGAAACGAATGCTATAACTAAACAACCAACTGTGAACTCGCTCAACTTTGTTGTTGACTTGTTGTTACATGCCTTGCAGGTCGTTAGGTACTCATGGAGCTTGCACAGGGAGGCGCGGTCGTTGTGGGACATGGCAGTGTGTGCCATGCTAAAGACATTACTTTATTTCGTACTTAATACTTACATTGGGTTTTACAATTATGCTTCCGCTAAATACTTAACTTCGTTTTTTATTTGAAACACCTTTCATATTGTGTGGTTGAATTTTTCTTATTACTTGTTATGTTCAACATGATTGGTGGCTTGATCCTGGCCAGTCACGCCTCCAAGCGGTGATACTCCGCAGGTGGATTTTGGGGGTGTGACAGATTGGTATCAAAGCCATTGGTTATAGTGAACTTGGTTTTAATAAGGGAAAAAGTTTTTGTTAAAACCAGACTATAACCTGTACAGTGCTCAACGATCCACAATGACGCTTCGCTCCACATGCAAGACTCGACATTCTAGGTGATATGATTTATGTTTACATTGCCTACTTGCTAGATTACATAGAAATTTGCTCATGGTATGCTTAGATAAACGTAACAACTATTATTTGAAAACACGTGTGTTCTTACTCTCTTCTGTCATCGCACATTCGCGAACCCCTCTCACTCATGTTTCCTTTGATATGAAGATCATGGCTGGACGCGTTAACATGACTCAAGCCCAGTTGACGGCTCTGATTAACCAACAAGTTGTTGCGGCACTTGCAGCAGCCCAAGCAGGAGGCCAACATGCTCAGCCGCCTGCGTGCACGTTCAAAACTTTCATGGACTGTCGTCCTAGTACTTTCAGTGGCACTGAAGGGGCCATTGGACTCCTCCATTGGTTTCAGAAGCTCGAGTCAGTCTTCGAAATGTGTGAATGCCCTGAGGCTCGCAGGGTGAAGTATGCCACTGGTACTCTCGAAGGCGTTGCGTTGACTTGGTGGAACGCACAAGTCCAAATGTTGGGGCTGGTAGCTGCCAATGCCACCCCATGGAACGACTTTAAGGAACTGATCAAGCGGGAATACTGTAGTCGTGATAACATCCACAAGTTGGAAGTGGAGTTCTTTAACTTGAAGATGACAGGGTCAGAGATAGAGGCGTATACGAAAAGGTCAAACGAGCTGGCCATCTTGTGTCCAACTATGGTGGATCCTCCCATCAAGCGTATCGAGCTGTATCTCAGGGGTCTTGTACCAGAAATTCAAAGCCATGTGACTTCGGCTAACCTTGCTACCATCCAGTGATAACAAGCGAAAATGGGATGGAGCCTCCAACAAAGGTTCGACTTCAGTTCAGTCCCAGGCACAGCAGCGAAAGATTGATGACTATCAGAGCCCTGGTCAGCAATCTTCTGGTAGTCAAGGGCAGGGTGGATATCAAGGAAACCTCCCGAAGTGCAACAAATGCAACAGACACCACAATGTTCAGTGCAACAGGGGTCGTTGCCAGAGGTGTCTCAAGATGGGTCATGAAGCTAAGGATTGCAGGAGCTCACGACCTGCGAATCAGAACCATCAACAACAACCACCCGCTCCACAGAACCAGCAGCAGCAACAGCGAGGCAACCGGGGATGCTTTCAGCGTGGTGCTGAAGGCCACTTCAAGCGGAACTGCCCTCAGTTAAACCAGAATCAGAGCAACAACAACAATAATCAGGGCAATGGGAATAACAACGGGGGTAATAACGACGGCAATGGTGCCAGGGGTCGAGTGTTCGTGCTGGGTTAGGGTGAAGCAAGGAATGATCCTAATGTGGTGATGGGTAAGTTTCTTCTCGATGACTTTTATGTTACTGTTTTATTTGATTCGGGTGCCGATACCAGCTATGTGTCTCTAAAAGTTAGTCAAATGCTTAAATGCACACCAACACTTTTGAACACCAAGCATGTCGTAGAGTTAGCAAATGGTAAAAGTCTAGAGGCCACACACATAGTTCAGGGTTGTAATCTTATCCTCGCTGGTCAGACTTTCTCTATCGATCTCATTCCTATAGTTTTGGGTAGTTTCGGCATCGTCATTAGGATGGATTGGTTATCCCAACAGCAAGCAGAGATCCTTTGCAAAGAGAAGATTGTTCGTATTCCCCGTTCTGGCAAAGAACCTCTCGAAATTCATGGCGACAAGAGTGGTGCTGTAGTGGGCATCATCTCCTTCCTTAAGGCCCAGAAGTGTTTGCGAAAGGGCCACAACGCTATCTTAGCACTTGTTACTGACGCATCAACGAAAGAGAAGAGAATAGAGGATATTCCAGTAGTACGTGATTTTCCTCAAGTGTTCCCTGAAGATTTACCTGGGCTACCGCCTCATCGCCAGGTTGAATTTTAAATCGAGCTAGCTCCTGGAGCAGCACCCATAGCTTGAGCACCTTATCACTTAGCTCCAACCGAACTGGAAGAACTGTCTAAGCAATTGCAAGAACTCTTGGAAAAGGGATTCATTCGTCCTAGCTCTTTTCCCTGGGGAGCTCCAGTATTATTTGTGAAAAAGAAAGACGGTACCTTCCGTATGTGCATAGAATACCGCGAACTGAACAAGGTGACCGTGAAGAATCGCTATCCTCTCCCATGCATTGATGACTTATTCGACCAGTTGCAAGGGTCGAGTTTCTATTCAAAGATTAATCTGAGGTCTGGCTACCATCAACTGAGAGTCCGGGACGAGGACGTCTCCAAAACAGCATTCAGAACACGCTACGGCCACTACGAGTTTCTGGTCATGCCATTCGGGTTAACAAACGTGCCTGCGGTTTTCATGGATCTTATGAACAGGGTGTGCAAGCCCTATCTGGATAAGTTCGTTATAGTTTTCATCGATGACATTCTGATCTACTCCAAGAGTCAGGAAGAACACGAGCACCATCTACTACTAATTTTGGAACTACTTCGAGCAGAGCAGTTGTACGCTATGTTTTCAAAATGCGACTTTTGGCTTCGTGAAGTCCATTTTCTAGGCCACGTGGTAAACAAGGATGGGATTCATGTTGATCCATCCAAGGTGGACTCGATCAAGAACTGGCCTGCACCACGTACACCAACAGAAATCCGCCAATTCTTGGGTTTGGCGGGCTACTACAGAAGGTTCATCAAAGTCTTTTCCAAGGTTACGCAACCTCTCACCACACTAACTCAGAAAGGCGTTATCTATCGTTGGGGGTAACGCACAGGAATTAGCATTTCAGCACTTCAAGGATAGACTCTGTAGTGCACCTATTCTCTCATTGCCTGAAGGCACAGACGATTTTGTGGTTTATTGTGATGCGCCAGTTCAGGGTCTGGGTTGTGTATTGATGCAACGGGATAAGGTCATTGCTTACGCCTCGCGCCAACTTAAGATTCACGAAAGGAATTACACCACACATGATTTGGAGCTGGGAGCTGTTGTTTTCGCACTCAAGATATGGAGACATTACCTGTACGGTACCAAGTGCACCATTTACACCGATCACAGGAGTCTCGAGCATATTTTCAAGCAGAAAGAGTTGAACATGCGACAACGTCGATGGGTCGAGCTATTGAATGACTATGAATGCGCGATCAAGTACCATCCGGGCAAAGCCAATGTTGTGGCCGATGCCCTCAGTTGAAAAGATACTACGCCTAAGCGCGTGCGAGCATTACAACTCACTATCCAATCTAGCCTTCCTGCACAGATACGAGATGCTCAGGTAGAAGCATTGAAACCAGAAAACGTCAGGGCTGAAGCCCTACGCGGCTCAAGGCAACGGTTAGGACAAAATGAAGACGGCGCCTACTACGTAACACGACGCATCTGGGTTCCACTCTATGGCAACTTACGAGAACTTGTAATGGATGAAGCGCATAAGTCTCGTTACTCGGTACATCCTGGTTCAGATAAAATGTACCACAATCTCAGAACTACATATTGGTGGCCTAGCATGAAAGCTCACATAGCAACTTACGTTAGCAAGTGTTTGACTTGTGCGAGAGTCAAGACTGAATATCAGAAACCATCGGGCCTACTCCAACAACCAGAGATACCACAATGGAAATGGGAGCAAATTTCCATGGATTTCGTTACTGGCCTGCCTAGGTCTCAACGTGGGAATGATACTATTTGGGTGATCGTGGATCGACTCACAAAGTCTGCACACATCTTGGCTATCAAGGAAACGGATAAGTTCTCCACTCTAGCAGATGTTTATCTTAAGAAAGTTGTCTCAAGGCACGTGGTGCCAACCTCTATTATCTCTGATCGTGATGCACGTTTTACTTCAGAACTGTGGCAAGCAATGCACAAATCTTTTGGCTCTCGACTGGATATGAGCACATCTTATCACCCGCAAACGGATGGGCATTCTGAACGCACCATCCATGTCACACCCCCAAAAATCCACACGCGGAGTACCACCGCTTGGAGGCGTGACATGACCAGGATCAAGCCACCAATCATATTGAACATAAGTATATAGTAAAAGTCATTCATCAGTACGACAGGTGTTTCAAAAACCAAATATAAACAAGTGTGTAGCGGAAACATTTAAAGTAAAACCCAACATAAGTTTAAGTACAAAATGTCATAATGTTTAACAACACATTTCACGATCCATGTCCACAACGACCGTGCCTCCCGTGCAAGCTCCAAAAGTACCTAAGGTCCTGCAAGGCATGTAACAGAGAGTCAACAACTAGTTGAGCGAGTTCACAGTTGGTTATTCAGTTATAGTGTTCGTATTGTAAATCGTAAGTTTGTTTAGAAATCATGTATTGTATGTAATAGCATCGTGGCCCTCTAGGCATGTTTGCGAAGTTTAGTGGGGGTCTCCCATGTTTTCTAGACTAGTTATATTTGTATCGCGGCCCTCCAGGCATGTTTGCGAAGATTAAAGTATAGTTCGCGGCCATTCTAGGCATGTTTGCGAAGATTGTTCTAGTATCGCGGCCGATCCCGGCATGTTTGCGAAGAGAAGTATATGTATCACTAGTCTAGTAGTATCTACCATTGACCTTCCTCTCCCGAGGCCTATGGTATGAAATTCCGATAACTCTTAAGCATAAATAATCAATCAACCCATTCCCAACCCCGGGAATCCCATGCCTTGGTAGAAGTGTGAACTCACCTTGTTTCGCTCGGTATGCTAAGTATGTGCTCAAAGTAAATCAATCACGTCCTAAAGTACGCACGTATACAATAATCAGTTTGTGTTCACGTATAAGTACACAGTCGATAAGCAAGTAGCACATGGCACGCATTTAAAATCATACACAGGATGGT
The DNA here is from genome assembly GCA_030545235.1 of Helianthus tuberosus. NCBI lineage: Eukaryota > Viridiplantae > Streptophyta > Magnoliopsida > Asterales > Asteraceae > Helianthus > Helianthus tuberosus. Next base: position 70,573 of record JARYGA010028002.1, on the reverse strand, counting down.
TATACTTAACAGCAGTTAACTAACCCGGTTAACTTCTAAACAGAATTAAAGTAGGTTACTGTGTTGATTACACATTTGGCGAAACATACATATTGGCGAAACACACATATTGGCGAAACACATATATTGGCGAAACACATATCCTGTTTCGTCGTGGTCTTGTTTGGCGAAACAAGATTCTATTTGGTCGACTGTCCTTGGCGAAACACTTTCTGTTTCGCCAAGAGATCTGTTTCGTCCCATTTGATTCGTCATAACAGTCTCGGATTTGTTTCAGCAATAAAAACAATGTCTCAAATCTAAAGGCCCTAGTGGCCGACATCTAGCAACCACCTCCCAACCTCATTGGACCAAAATTTGCATAACCAATGTTTCTCATTGGACCTAAACACAAATCAAAGTTTCACATTGGGCCTTTAAGGTGAATCATCAAAACACTAACTAACATCATCATTATAAATCGGCAGTTCATAAATCCCCACCCATTGACCACCGATTTGTCCTACCATCTCGATTACAATGAGCATTGTTTTACATTCCTTAATCTTATCAATTCCAGCCGACAATCCATGTGGTTTTCTTTATCTTACATATCGACAACATATATACAAACAATAAACAAGTGAATCATGACTAACATATCCTGACAACACACACATGGGCCGCAACTAAAAGCACTTATCAAACAGACTTTTTAATCAATATAGCAAGTAATCGATTCTGTTTAATACACACTAACCGAGATATCCGGGATGATAGTTTGATCGCAATAGAAAGGGCTTGGGGAAACACACTCTGCCGTCACACTTGGGGAGAGTTTTAGGGTTTCAGATTGTTAAAACGTGTGAAACTGAACTCGTTTCCCCTAAATATACACGAAACAACGTTCTGGGCCCTTAATGGGCTTCACGTAATGATGGGCCGGCGAAACAGCCTGTTTCGTCGAGAGGCAAATGATGGCGAATCACTTGATTCATCGGGTCATTTCAGCTGTTAAACAGTTCAAGTGTTTATCTAAAATACCAAGTCTCATGTTTTAATATTAATCACATACATGCAAAATTTACAATACCATACACTTCATGTTATAATCTAAATCACATAAACGTGTAACAATCATAGTGCCTTTCCTTATAACATAACGTGTATAGTTACAAGTCAAACAACAAAACAATCAAAGTCAACGTGCATATTATGCGAAAGTGAAAGTCGGAAACTCGAGTTGTCACATTATCCCCAACTTGAAAGAAATTTCGTCCCGAAATTTAGCATGCGGTTACTGAGGAAGCTAGGTAAGTTGTATCGTTTACTGGTTTTCCTGGGGTGTCACATCATCCCCCCGTTGAGTTGGGATTTCGTCCCGTAATTCTGTAGTAGCTTCAGCCTCAGTAGTAGTTGCATTGTTTTCGAACAACTGGGGATATTTGAGTTCCATTTGATCTTCACGCTCCCAGGTGAACTCTGGGCCGCGGCGGGAGTTCCAACGAACTCGTACAAGAGGGATTCTCGTGTTCTTGAGGACCTTAACATCCCGGTCCGTGATTTCAACAGGTTCCTCGACGAAGTGCAACCGCTCATCGATAGTGAGTTCCTTCAAGGGAACTATGTGGGTCTCATCTGACGTACACTTCTTCAGATTCGACACGTGAAAGACGTTGTGAACTGCACTGAGTTCAGCTGGTAATTTCAGTCTGTAGGCCACTTTGCCTATTTTCTCTATGACTTCGAAAGGTCCGACGTATCGTGGATTAAGTTTGCCGCGTTTGCCAAAACGAACCACACCCATCCAGGGTGAAACTTTGAGTAGTGCTCGATCCCCAACCTGGAACTCGAGTAGTTTCCTGTCTTTATCGGCGTATGCTTTCTGACGGTCACGAGCTGCCGCCATGCGTTGTCGTATTTGAGCAATCTTTTCAGTAGTATCAACTACCATTTCTGGACCTGTGATTTGACTATCTCCCACCTCTGCCCAACAGAGAGGTGACCGGCATTTACGCCCGTACAATGCCTCGAATGGTGCAGCTTTAATGCTGGTGTGGTAACTGTTGTTGTACGAAAATTCCACAAGTGGCAGATGTTTTTCCCAGCCCTTGCCAAAGTCAATTACGCACGCCCGAAGCATGTCTTCTAGAGTTTGAATAGTGCGCTCAGATTGCCCATCTGTCTGAGGGTGATAAGCTGTGCTCATGTCTAATCGAGAGCCAAAAGATTTATGCATTGCTTGCCACAGTTCTGAAGTAAAACGTGCATCACGATCGGAGATAATAGAGGTGGGCACCCCGTGCCTCGAGACAACTTCTTTAAGGTATACGTCTGCTAGAGTGGAGAACTTATCCGTTTCCTTGATAGCCAAGAAGTGAGCAGACTTTGTGAGTCGATCCACGATCACCCAAATAGTATCATTCCCACGCTGAGATCTAGGTAGGCCAGTAACAAAATCCATGGAAATTTGTTCCCATTTCCATTGTGGTATCTCAGGTTGCTGGAGTGGGCCTGATGGTTTCTGATATTCGGCTTTGACCCTTGCACAAGTCAGGCACTTGCTAACGTATGTTGCTATGTGGGCCTTCATGCTAGGCCACCAATATGTAGTTCTGAGGTCGTGGTACATCTTATCCGAACCAGGATGTACTGAGTAGCGAGACTTATGAGCTTCATCCATTACAAGCTCGCGTAAATTACCATAGAGTGGGACCCAGATGCGTCCTGTTACATAGTAGGCGCCGTCTGCCTTTTGTTCTAACCGTTGTCTTGAGCCGCGTAGGGCTTCAGCCCTGACGTTTTCTGGTTTCAATGCTTCTACCTGAGCATCTCGTATCTGTGTAGGAAGACTGGACTGAATAGTGAGTTGCAACGCTCGTACACGCCTAGGTGTAGTATCCTTTCGACTGAGGGCGTCGGCCACCACATTGGCTTTGCCCGGATGGTACTTTATAGCACATTCGTAATCGTTCAGTAACTCGACCCATCGACGTTGTCGCATGTTCAATTCTTTCTGCTTGAAGATATGCTCAAGACTCCTGTGATCGGTGTAGATGGTGCACTTGGTGCCATACAGATAATGTCGCCATATCTTGAGCGCAAAAACAACAGCTCCCAGCTCTAAATCATGAGTAGTGTAATTCCGTTCGTGAATCTTAAGTTGGCGCGAAGCATAAGCAATGACTTTATCCCGTTGCATCAACACACATCCAAGACCTTGGATAGATGCGTCGCAGTAGACTATAAAATCGTCCGTGCCTTCAGGTAATGAGAGGATAGGTGCGCTACAAAGTCTATCCTTTAAGTGCTGAAACGCTGTTTCCTGTGTATTACCCCAACGGTAAGCAACACCTTTCTGTGTCAGTAATGTAAGCGGCTGTGCAATCTTTGAGAAGTCTTTGATGAACCGTCTGTAATAACCCGCCAAACCCAAGAATTGGCGTATTTCGGTTGGTGTGCGAGGTGCAGGCCAGTTCTTGATCGAATCTACCTTGGATGGATCGACATGAATCCCATCCGTGTTTACCACGTGGCCTAGGAATTGGACTTCACTAAGCCAGAAGTCACATTTTGAAAACTTAGCGTACAGCTGTTCCGTTCGAAGGAGTTCCAGAATAAGTCGTAAATGCTGCTCATGTTCCTCCCGATTCTTTGAATAAATTAGGATGTCGTCGATGAAAACAATAACAAACTTGTCAAGATAAGGTTTACACACCCTGTTCATAAGATCCATGAAAACCGCAGGCGCGTTCGTTAGCCCGAAAGGCATGACCAAAAACTCGTAATGGCCGTAGCGAGTTCTGAATGCTGTTTTGGAGACGTCCTTATCCCGGACTCTCAATTGATGATAGCCTGACCTCAGGTCAATCTTCGAGTAATAGCTCGACCCTTGCAACTGGTCGAATAAGTCGTCGATGCGTGGAAGTGGATAGCGATTCTTCACGGTGACCTTGTTCAGTTCGCGGTAGTCTATACACATGCGGAAGGTACCGTCCTTCTTCTTTACAAATAATACTGGAGCTCCCCAAGGCGAAGAGCTAGGGCGTATGAAACCCTTTTCCAAGAGTTCTTGCAGTTGCTTAGACAGTTCTTCCAGTTCATTTGGAGCTAAGCGATAAGGTGCTCGAGCTATAGGTGCTGCTCCTGGAGCTAGCTCGATCTGAAATTCGACCTGGCGATGAGGTGGTAGCCCAGGTAACTCTTCAGGAAACACTTGAGGAAAGTCGCGTACTACAGGAATATCCTCAATCTTTTTCTCTTTCTGCGATGTATCAGTAATGAGTGCTAATATAGCTATGTGGCCCTTTCGCAAACACTTCTGTGCCTTTAAGAAGGAGATGATGCCACTCACGACACCACTCTTGTCGCCTTGGACTTCGAGAGGTTCTTTGCCAGTACGGGGAATACGAATGATCTTCTCCTTGCATAGGATCTCTGCTTGCTGTTGGGATAACCAATCCATACCAATGACAATGTCGAAACTACTCAGAGTTATAAGAATGAGATCGATAGAGAAAGTCTGGCCAGCGAGGATAAGATTACAACCCTGAACTATGTGTGTGGCTTCTAGACTTTTACCGTTAGCTAACTCTACGACATGTTTGGTGTTCAAAAGTGTTGGTGCGCGTTTAAGCATTTGACTAACTTTCAGAGACATATAACTGGTATCCGCACCCGAATCAAATAATACAGTAACATAAAAGTCGTCGAGAAGAAACTTACCCATAACCACATGAGGATCGTTCCTTGCGTCACTCTGACCAATCACAAATACACGACCCTTAGCACCATTGTTGTTGTTGTTTCCCCCATTGTTGTTCCCACTGCCCTGATTATTGTTGTTGTTGTTCTGATTCTGATTTAACTGGGGGCAGTTCCGCTTGAAGTGACCTTCAGCCCCACACTGAAAGCATGCCCTATTTCCTTGTTGTTGTTGCTGTGGCTGGTTTCGTGGAACTGGTGGCTGTTGTTGCTGGTTCTGATTCGCAGGCCTAGAGCTCCTGCAATCTTTAGCCTCATGACCTACCCTTAGACATCTCTGACAGCGGCCTTTATGACACTGACCACTGTGGTGTTTGTTGCACCTATTACACAGTGGATGAATTCCCCGATATCCACTCTGCCCCTGACCACCAGACGATTGCTGACTCGGACTCTGGTAATCACTAGTCTTGCGCTGCTGCTGTGCTTGAGACTGTACAGTAGCTGAACCCTTGCTGGAATCCCCTTCCCATTTCCGCTTGTTGTCACTGGGAGTAGCAGGAGTAACTGGAGTGGTAGAGGTAGTGGTAGCGCTGATACGTTTAGGCAGCCTGTTCTGTTCCACTGCCTGATCGGTGAGGCGATGAGCTAACTTGACAATCTGTTGAATAGTACCAAGATTCGCTGAGGTTACATGACTTTGAATCTCCGGCACCAGACCATTGAGATACAGTTCGATTCGCTTAATGGGAGGGTCCACCATAGTAGGACACAGAATAGCCAACTCATTCGATCTTCTGGTGTACGCTTCAATTTCTGACCCCGTCATTTTCAAGTGGTAAAACTCTACCTCCAGCTTATGAATATCATCACGGCTACAGTATTCCTCTTTGATCAACTCCTTGAAATCATTCCAGGGTGTAGCGTTAGCAACAGCCAACCCTAACATCTGAACTTGTGCATTCCACCAAGTCAGCGCAATGCCTTCTAGAGTACCAGTGGCATACTTCACCCTGCGAGCCTCAGGGCATTCACACATTTCAAATACAGACTCGAGCTTTTCAAACCAATGGAGGAGTCCAACCGCTCATTCCGTGCCGCTAAAAGTAGTAGGACGACAGTCCATGAAAGTTTTGAAGGTGCAAACAGGTGGCTGAGCATGCTGACCTGTTGTGTATAAGAATCCAGTACAAGATTAAACACAAGAGTTGGTTTAGGAGTGTAGGATCTAAAGATCCTAGTGTGAGTTACAACTGCAGGGTATACCTCCTGCTTGTGCGGCTGCAAGTGCCGCAGTAACTCGTTCGTTAATAAGAGCCGTCAATTGGGCTTGCGTCATGTTGATACGTCCAGACATGATTTTCATAGCAAATATAACATAAGTGAGAGAGGTTCGCGAGTAGTGCGATAACAGAAGAGAGTAAGCACACAAGTGTTCTCATGCAATAGTGTTAAGTTAACCTAAGCATACCCGGAGCAAAGTTCTATGCAATTCTAGCAAGTAGGCAACAAAACATGTACCATATTACCTAGGATGTTGAGTCTTGCACATGGAGCGAGGCGTCGTTGTGGATCGTTGAGCACTTTTTCGGTTATAGTCTGCTTTTAATAAAAACGTTTCCCCTTATTAAAACCGAGTTCTCTATAACCAATGGCTCTGATACCAATCTGTCACACCCCCAAAAATCCACACGCGGAGTACCACCGCTTGGAGGCGTGACATGACCAGGATCAAGCCACCAATCATATTGAACATAAGTATATAGTAAAAGTCATTCATCAGTACGATAGGTGTTTCCAAAACCAAATATAAACAAGTGTGTAGCGGAAGCATTTAAAGTAAAACCCAACATAAGTTTAAGTACAAAATGTCATAATGTTTAACAACACATTTCACGATCCGTGTCCACAACGACCGTGCCTCCCGTGCAAGCTCCAAAAGTACCTAAGGTCCTGCAAGGCATGTAACAGAGAGTCAACAACTAGTTGAGCGAGTTCACAGTTGGTTATTCAGTTATAGTGTTCGTATTGTAAATCGTAAGTTTGTTTAGAAATCGTGTATCGTATGTAATAGCATCGTGGCCCTCTAGGCATGTTTGCGAAGTTTAGTGGGGGTCTCCCATGTTTTCTAGACTAGTTATATTTGTATCGCGGCCCTCCAGGCATGTTTGCGAAGATTAAAGTATAGTTCGCGGCCATTCTAGGCATGTTTGCGAAGATTGTTCTAGTATCGCGGCCGATCCCAGCATGTTTGCGAAGAGAAGTATATGTATCACTAGTCTAGTAGTATCTACCATTGACCTTCCTCTCCCGAGGCCTATGGTATGAAATTCCGATAACTCTTAAGCATAAATAATCAATCAACCCATTCCCAACCCCGGGAATCCCATGCCTTGGTAGAAGTGTGAACTCACCTTGTTTCGCTCGGTATGCTAAGTATGTGCTCAAAGTAAATCAATCACGTCCTAAAGTACGCACGTATACAATAATCAGTTTGTGTTCACGTATAAGTACACAGTCGATAAGCAAGTAGCACATGGCACGCATTTAAAATCATACACAGGATGGTTATACTTAACAGCAGTTAACTAACCCGGTTAACTTCTAAACAGAATTAAAGTAGGTTACTGTGTTGATTACACATTTGGCGAAACATACATATTGGCGAAACACACATATTGGCGAAACACATATATTGGCGAAACACATATCCTGTTTCGTCGTGGTCTTGTTTGGCGAAACAAGATTCTATTTGGTCGACTGTCCTTGGCGAAACACTTTCTGTTTCGCCAAGAGATCTGTTTCGTCCCATTTGATTCGTCATAACAGTCTCGGATTTGTTTCAGCAATAAAAACAATGTCTCAAATCTAAAGGCCCTAGTGGCCGACATCTAGCAACCACCTCCCAACCTCATTGGACCAAAATTTGCATAACCAATGTTTCTCATTGGACCTAAACACAAATCAAAGTTTCACATTGGGCCTTTAAGGTGAATCATCAAAACACTAACTAACATCATCATTATAAATCGGCAGTTCATAAATCCCCACCCATTGACCACCGATTTGTCCTACCATCTCGATTACAATGAGCATTGTTTTACATTCCTTAATCTTATCAATTCCAGCCGACAATCCATGTGGTTTTCTTTATCTTACATATCGACAACATATATACAAACAATAAACAAGTGAATCATGACTAACATATCCTGACAACACACACATGGGCCGCAACTAAAAGCACTTATCAAACAGACTTTTTAATCAATATAGCAAGTAATCGATTCTGTTTAATACACACTAACCGAGATATCCGGGATGATAGTTTGATCGCAATAGAAAGGGCTTGGGGAAACACACTCTGCCGTCACACTTGGGGAGAGTTTTAGGGTTTCAGATTGTTAAAACGTGTGAAACTGAACTCGCTTCCCCTAAATATACACGAAACAGCGTTCTGGGCCCTTAATGGGCTTCACGTAATGATGGGCCGGCGAAACAGCCTGTTTCGTCGAGAGGCAAATGATGGCGAATCACTTGATTCATCGGGTCATTTCAGCTGTTAAACAGTTCAAGTGTTTATCTAAAATACCAAGTCTCATGTTTTAATATTAATCACATACATGCAAAATTTACAATACCATACACTTCATGTTATAATCTAAATCACATAAACATGTAACAATCATAGTGCCTTTCCTTATAACATAACGTGTATAGTTACAAGTCAAACAACAAAACAATCAAAGTCAACGTGCATATAATGCGAAAGTGAAAGTCGGAAACTCGAGTTGTCACAATCCAAACTCTAGAAGACATGCTTCATGCATGTGTAATCGATTTCAGCAACGGCTGGGAAAAACACCTCCCTTTGGTGGAGTTTTCGTACAACAACAGTTACCACACTAGCATTCAGGCCGCTCCATTTGAGGCATTGTACGGGCGTAAATGCCGATCACCTCTTTGTTGGGCAGGGGTGGGGGATAGTCAGATCACGGGTCCAGAACTTGTAGTAGACACAACGGAAAGAATTGCTCAGATACGGCAACGAATGGCGGCAGCTCGTGACCGTCAGAAAAGCTACACTAATAAGCGTAGGAAACCACCCGAGTTCCAAGTTGGGGATTGAGTGCTACTCAAAGTCTCACCCTGGAAGGGTGTGGTTCGCTTTGGAAAAAGGGGCAAACTTAACCCGCGTTATGTCAGGCCATTTGAAATCATTGAGAAGATAGGCAAAGTGGCCTACAAACTAAACCTACCCGCAGAACTCAGTGCAGTTCAAAACATATTTCACGTGTCGAATCTGAAGAAGTGTCTTTCAGATAAGACCCTCATAGTTCCTTTGAAGGAACTCACTATCGACGATGAGTTGCGATTCATCGAGGAACCAGTTGAAATCACGGACCGAGACATCAGGGTCCTCAAGCACACTAGAATACCTCTTGTCTGAGTTCGTTGGAACTCCTGTCGTGGCCCAGAGTTTACCTGGGAACGAGAAGTTCAAATGAAACTCAAGTATCCCAGTAGTTCGGAAACAGTGCAACCACTACTGAGACTGAAGCTACTGCGGAATTTCGGGATGAAATTCCAAACCAACGGGGGGATGATATGACACCCCAGGAAAACAAGAAACAACACGACACAACTAGCTTCCTCAGTATCTACGTGCTAAATTTCGGGACGAAATTTCTTTCAAGTTGGGGATAATGTGACAACCCGAGTTTTCAAGGTCTCTACTTGACTTAACCTATCACTTATTATTTACAAAAGTGTGGTTTTTTATATAATTGGTGTGCATTAAATTTGTGTATATGTTAATAATGTGTTTTATGTTAATTTATGTTTTATAATTAAATATGTAACCTTGGCTGAACACCCTTGCCCTCACGAAATCACTTCATGTTTTTGTCACCTACACCTTATCGAAAACACAAGGTGTTTTCGTCCACCATGAAGCCAACGAAAACAAGAGTGGGCTTGGCCCAGTAACTATAGGATATAGTTTTGTTTATAACCTATACGCGAGATCATTATTCGGCAAAACCCTAACCACCTCTCACTTTCTCTCTCGCTCTCCTTAAAACCGAACGGCAGCCGTGAGTACTCGAGCCTTTTTGCATCGATCGATTTGCTGTCTTTCCTGCTTAGGTTAGTGATCGACCACTTACTATTGCTTGATTGAAAACACTAGGCTGATCGTTGGCTTTGTGATCTAACTGTTGGCATGTAATGTTGTGATCATATGAATTGAATAGATTTGTATATTAGGGATCATTATAATCTTGTTAAAGTTGATGATTATGTTGTTATACTGATGGTATGATGTAGATGATTAGCAGATAATGGTCCTATTGTATGCATATGTTTAATACTGAATGATCATATCAACCTACTAATAGTTAATGATTGAATGACTATTTATTGCATATTGAAGGAGATGTAACTGTTAGTTGATTGCTGGGATTCTGAGTTTGTTGTGTAATTGATATGATCCTCTTACACAAACTCACAAAAATATTGTATGTAAATATTTCTTTACTGTATTTCTTTATATCTCAAAATCCAAAAAGATTTTCAGTGTGTTTTAGCATAAAATTTTGAAAAAGTCAAAAAGATTTTTGACAACTGGTGTTGGAGAGCTGATTTTCAAAATTCCAAGTGCTAGACATGATGACCATGTTGTGAGGGGAAGTCTATGTTTTTTAATCAAATGTGTTTTAATCTAATTTACAAGTGGTTCATCAGGATTTTCATTGATAAAATTTTCTGTTTGATTTGAGGGAAGATTTTGAGTTGATGTATACATGTTAATGTTTAAAATTGTAAAATTTACTTTGAGGTAGAGATGGTGCAGGTTTGAGGAAAAGCTGGATGTAAGCCAGGTTAATCGATCCTGAGAAGCTTATGTTTGGAAAGCCAGGTTTCGATATCTGAAGACTCTGAAGACAAAGCATGAGCCAGGCAAAGATCTTGAACCTGTGAAAGCCAGACTACGATCCTGAAGCAAATGATGCTGAAGATCTGAAGAAATGCCAGCACATTGTTAAGGGGAGACTGTTAATGCTGAGTGAAAGAGTGAAGCCCAAAGACTGATAGAGACTAAAGTTGCAAAGACTCGACACGAAAGACTCGTCAACATCTGAGGGGGAGTCTGTTAGTGCATGCATCTGTCAACTTCGTCTTGTAACTTCGTCTTGTATTAGTGCTGATTCCGCTCGAAATGACATTCTGTCATTTCAAGCTAAATCACATGTCCTGATTCCGCTCGAGATGTTTATACTGATTCTGCTGGAAATGACATATTGTCATTTCAAGCTAAATCACATAAGTTTCTAATTCCGCTCGAGATGTTTAATGTCTGATTCCGCTCGAAATGACACCTTGTCATTTCAAGCTGAATCAGAAACTCTATAAATAGGCTAGTGATCATGTCATTTGGTGGGGAATCAGAATATTGTACCGAAGTGCTGCCGGTGTGTTTCCTGATTGTATTTGCTATAATATCAATCAGAAGAGTGTTTAAAGTGAAGATTAAGCTGTTTCTACATCAGTTTCTTGTTTTCCGCACCTGAAACTGATAAAAACTTCTCTGATAGACTCATTCGGGTCAGTTACACGATCCTACACACCTCAACAACATCAACATCAAGCACAAACTGTACATGGAAGAAATGTGATTGAAGATTCATCAAAGAGAGCTTGTATGGTGAATCAAGATGAGAAGAATACTTCATCAGGGTTCAACTGGGATAAGTATATTTCATCCGATGCAAAAGCCTGTGTGATTGATCAAGATGATGAAAAGATGCCTGAAGGGTTTAGCTGGGAAAATTTTACATGGGATGATTATATTCCAGATCAAACTCCAGCTCACACAGCTTTTGTTGCTAGGATTGAAGAAAACAGTGATGATAATCGTGAGTATTGGTCAAAGAAAATGGCAGATCATTTGAAAATGATGGCAGAAAGTGACAGTGAAGATGAGAAAGCAAAGAAGAAAAAGAAAAAGGTAAAGACACCAGTTAGCAGTGACGATGAAGAAGTTCCAGTGATCAAAAGGAAAGTAAAGGTTGAAGTTCCCAATTTCAAAGTTGATGAAGAAGTTGATGCTAAAAAGATTCCTGTAAAATGTGACACTTGTGAAGCTATAAAGAAGCAGAACAGCACATTGATTTATAACTTGAACAGTTTGAAGGAATCTTATGATGTTCTGAACAAAGCTATGAATCAATACAATCATACAAGTGAAGAACAAGCAACAGCAGTGAAGACACTTCAGGGAGCGTTCATGATCAAGCAGAAAGTTGTGAACAACTACATTGAGAAGTGTACTGCTCTTGAACAGAAGCTAGAGTTACAAAGAATTGAAACTGAAAGAGTTAATCGTTTGTTAAAAAGTTACTCATGTACTTCTTATGTCATTGACAGGATTTATCCGACTGTTGAAGGCATGAAGGCATTTGAAGAGGATGAAGTAACTAAAGAAAAAGATGCTGGAAAAGTTGCTGAAGGAAAGACTCCTGAGAAGAAGACTGATAAGAAGAGTGACACAAAGAAAAAGACTAACAAGAAGGATTCTGGTAAGAAACAAGATGTCGGTTACAACAAGTGTCCACCCCCGCTAGAAAATGGATATTTGCCCAGAAATCCAAATGATGAAAGAGTCAAAAAGGCTACAAACTTACAGTGGGAGTCGGAGTCCTCAGTCAATTTGCTAGAAAACATAGATGTCGTTTTTACATTGTCTGACACTGATCAACAATCTCAATTAATGAAGAAAGTGGTGGATCATGTGTTAGATAACGATGAAACTGAGGAGTCAAAGTTGGAGTCAATGTCGAAGTCCATGTCGGAGTCAAAATCTGAGTCCAGCACTCCGGGTCAAACAGAAAAACAGGGCAAAAGAGTTTACAGTAATGAATTCCTGTTATCAAAATCTAATTTGAATGACGAAACGTTTAAAGTTGCATATACTTTGAATGATTCTGACAAATTATATTTTGATGAGGAATTTACAATAAGAGGTGTCAAAACTGAATTGATCAAAAAGGTTTTCAAACTAACATAAATTAATATTTCTGAAATAAAAGATTTAAATCTTAACGAAAAACCTAAAAAATACACCTCAAGAGTTCAACAACGTTTAAACAAGAAAAAGGGTTACAGTTCTGGTTCTGGTTGTCAAAAGAAATCAAACCAAAACCGTAATTTCAAAAAGAAAGGTCTTGGATTTAATCCAACAGAAAAACAGAAAAATGAAAAATATGTTTGTGATTTTAAATCAAAGATGACATTTGTTTCAGGTACCTCAGCAGATGAGGAAGAAAAGAAAGAATTCTGGAGACAGTCAAACAGTGAGTTCCTTACAAAGAAGCAAGAAGAGATGAAGTTTGCTGGACAGAGGAAAGATACGAGAACCTGTTTCCAATGCAACACGGTTGGACATATTGCCAGAGATTGTTCTAAGGCAATACCATCAAAACAGGGAGTTTCTCGTAAACAGAAAGAGAAAGTTATTGAGTTTGAACCACCAATTGACCGAACCAAATTATTCAAAAACTCAAAATTTGAAATTGGTGAATGTTCACACAAGTTTTACAACAAAAGAGCTAAATCTGACAACCAGAAATGGGTTATTAAGAAGTCTGATGATAGTTCTAGCGATGATTCTGATAGGTCAAAATCAGAGGAGCTATCTTCTGGCGATGAGTCTGATTCCCCAAAATCAGAGGAGCCACAGGTTGTTGATAATGGTGAAGAATCAGTTCCGACTATGGATGATAATAATTTTCCACCACTTCGGGCTGAAAATTTTAAAAAGAAAATTGGTAAAGTTGAGATATCAAACCAATTTTATGATCATAAAAAAGGTTTTTGATGTTGAAAAAGCTTTTAACCCCACTGTAAAATATATTTTTGGAAAAATTATTGATCGAAAAGTCAAAGGGGTTAAAGAGTTTTACAAGAAGAAGAAGAAGAAAGATAAAGTTGAACCATCCCTGGTTTGTGACTGGGATGGTACATATTATGAACAGTAAGTCTCTGGACTTGCCGGAGATCCCAAGTTTGTAATCGTGGATCAGGAATCAGCATCATTCATAAAATTGTTGTTTGTGAAAATTTTTTAAAAAGTGTTTAAATGTATACAGGTGATGGACTATGCCGAAACTTCCAGGTTGGTAAGTGTGGAGTAGGTATCGGCATTTATCTTGAAATTTACTTTGATAAGTTCATCGTACAAGTGGTACAGAGGTTTGTTCTGACATAGTGATTACTCAAGGTCATTAATTTGAACTTGATGTAATCTTTATACAAGTGGTTGAAAGACAATATGATGAACCATGCCCCTACAAGTGGTAAAATCAATCAAACTTATTTTCTGGAAAAATCATTTTGATTAAAACAAACTTAAGTGTTTTGAAATCAAAATGAGAAAATAGTTTGTTGTAAGGGGGAGTTCTGATTGTTTATGCCAAGTGGATGGCGATTTGAAGCAATTTGATATCAGTTGTCACGTTGTTTGTACAGTTTATTTTCAAATTTCCTAAAATGTGTTTGCATTTTAGGGGGAGTAAAAATTTCAGAAAATCCAAAAACATTAGAAAATTTGAAAAATACAAAAACATGATAAAATGAAAAATGAGTTTTGTTGTCAAAAAGAGGAAATGATAGTACATCAGTGGACGATCACAGCATGCTAAAGAATTTGAAAGTTAAAAGTGGTAAACGGTCTCACTGATGATGTGTCAGTAGGTTTTTGCACATTTAGTAGATTGTGACGAGATATAAACCTAAATTCAAACTTGCTTATATCGTGGGGAAACATCTCTCGGATATATGGGTAACCCCCGAAATCTTGTTTGAAAGGTCCCCCTTTCTGAAATACTAGGTCTTTATGCTCAGTGATATCTGGCATATTATCCCGGGACTTCTGTTGAATGGAAATTCTGACCTAGTCCCCGGAGAATACTTTCCGCTTGCTTGAAATATAGCGCCGCCCTCAGCAAATTGATGAAACAATAAAATTGATAGTCATTGTTGTTGTAATTCAAAAGATCCTCTAAAGGGACACACCCAAGTCGAACCGTCATCTCTCTGCTGAACGGAAGTTCTGACCTGAGCTCTCACGGTTTCGTACTATAATTTATTCCCTTACAGATATCATCTGTGGTATACTCACCTGTAAGACTGAATATTGGGATCTGGATACAGGAGTATATTCTGAGGTGGGACACGCGATTGAGTTTAAGTGCTTAAAACATTAATATCGTATCTCGGATCAGTTGAACTTTGTGTGAAAATTTAAGTGGACAAGTATACTGACAATCTAGGTGAATTGTTTAGAACTTAATATGAAATGAAGCTTAATGGTGTTGGTGATTTGTCCCAGAAACTGATATGATCCTCTTACACAAACTCACAAAAATATTGTTTGTAAATATTTCTTTATTGCATTTTATTTCTTTACATTCAAAAATCCCAAAAAGATTTTCAGTGTGTTTTAGCATAAATCTTTAAAAATACAAAAAGATTTTCAACAACTGGTGTTGAAGAGCTAATTTTCAAAATTCCAAGTGCTAAACTTGATGAACTGGTTTGGGAGTGTTGTGTGTGAAAGATTTTAAAGTCTTGTTACAAGTGATCATCGAAAGTAAAGAAAATGATATTTCTTCAAGTGGTTCATCAGAGACTATAAATGTTAGATCATTTTTGTGATATTTACAAGTGGTGTCTGAGTGTGTTAAATTTTAATATTAGAAAACTTATGTTTGTGGTAGAGAATGTACATGTTTGAAGAAGAGTCAGGTTCCGATACCCGAGGACTTTGTGAGTTTAACAAGCCAGGCTACAATCCCAGCATATCGAAAGGGGGAGTCTGAAGATACTTAAAAGAAGATAGAGATTGAGGATACTTACAGCGTCAGATACTTCAAAGAGAAGCCCAAAGACTGATAAAGACTGAAGTTGCGAAGACTCGACACTGAAGACTCCGTCAACATCCGAGGCGAAGTTTGTTGGTGCATCTGTCTGTCGTCTACGTCTTATTTCTAGTCTTGTATAGAATGTATTAGATCAGGGCACGCAAAATGAGATAGTGGTTTTTAGGAGTGATTTCGCTCGAAATGACACCTTGTCATTTCAAGCTAAATCACATAAAATCCTGATTCCGCTCGAAATGTTCATGCGATTCCGCTCGAAATGACACCTTGTCATTTCAAGCTAAATCAGAATCCCTATATAAAGGGTCATTTGGAGCTAAATCAGAAAGAAGTTGTTCCGGTGTGCAACGAAGTGCTGCCGAAGTGTCGAGTCGTTGTAAAAGTCGTTCAATCAATACAAATCGACAGTTTAAAGTGTATACTTGTTGAATTGAACTCGGTTTGTTTATTTCCGCCGCTCAAACTGAGAAAAACTCTTCTGATAGACTCATTCGGGTCCAAATACGATCCTACAATTTCGTTGTGTGTTCTGGCACAATAACTCTGTTAAAGATTATTAACTCCGTTAAACTCATTCACTCTGTTAGGCTATGTATTGTAACCCTGTTAGAGTGTAACTCTGTTAAGTAGGAAACTCTCTGTTAACTCTGTTAGTTCAGTAAACTCAGTTAGCTTATTTATTTCAGTTAGTTATTAACTCTGTTAAGATATGCATGTAACTCTGTTAATTATATAACTTTACTAGTTTGTTAACTCTGTTAGTTAACTAGCACAGTTAGTTATTATTCCTGTATGTATGTTAATCCTGTTAAATTGAGAACTTTGTTAAGCCTGTTAACTCTGCCAAGAATGTTAATGAATAACCATGATTAGTACAAACTGTGAAGGACATTTATATGAAGCATGAATTGCATGACTTTGACTAACTGCTTATGTGATACATGATAATTGCTTAGGCACACTTTGTGACATAGATTACGTGTGAATCTTTACGAACTTAAACTGATTATGTATACGTGCATAACTACTTGACTGGTTACTTGTGAGCATAGTTTAACATACCGAGCAAACCAAGGTGAGTTCACACTCTTTCCAAGGCATGGGATTCCCAAGGGTTGGGAATGGGTTAATGATTTAAATGGTAGCTACAACCATCCTCCGTGGGTAGGATGCCAAGATTTACACACTGGACCAAACCTCTATCATGAAGTCCCTCATTTATATCGACTTAATCGCCGAGGCCTATGGCGAGCGGGTCATTAGTTAATAGCGCTATTAGGTTTAACAAACCTCACACCGTGCCAGTCGGACGGGCGTGTACTAATGGACTATGGGCAAAGGGTCAATGCTGATAGACATTGACTTAGGGCACCACTTACATTTTCGTAGTAGTCGATACGCACGGTCTAGTAACACATGGGAAGCCCCCACGAATCTTCGCAAACATGTCTGGGAGACCGCGATACGAATTAGTATGATACATGGATTACAAAACGAACATATGATTTACGAAACGAATGCTATAACTAAACAACCAACTGTGAGCTCGCTCAACTTTGTTGTTGACTTGTTGTTACATGCCTTGTAGGTCGTTAGGTACTCATGGAGCTTGCACATGGAGGCGCGGTCGTTGTGGGACATGGCAGTGTGTGCCATGCTAAAGACATTACTTTATTTAGTACTTAATACTTACATTGGGTTTTACAATTATGCTTCCGCTAAATACTTAACTACGTTTTTGATTTGAAACACCTTTCATATTGTGTGGTTGAATTTTTCTTATTACTTGTTATGTTCAATATGATTGGTGGCTTGATCCTGGTCAGTCACGCCTCCAAGCGGTGATACTCCGAAGGTGGATTTTGGGGGTGTGACAATGTTGTTGTGATATTTTAAACTTATTTAATGGATGATCATCTTTAGTTTTATCATTTAGTTGTTGTTATAATTGAATGCAATGATATTAAGCAAGTCACACATAATCACGCTTCCACAAAAGTCAGAGTGTGACAGTTTGGTATCAGAGCTTCGATTGTAGCGAACTAGGATTCCTTCTCGAGTCTAGACTACAATCCTTAGGGCTCTCATGAAACTATTTTTACAACATGTTTTCCATTGCATACACGAAACGTTCAGATCCAGGGAAACAAACATTTTTACAAATGGAAAGACACGAAACACGATAACAAGGTTTATGTCTGTGGTTTAGTCTGGGAGACTAGGTGGTTTAGTCTAGGAGACTAGGAAGAATGGAAAGGATTTGTGAGGATACATGATTTCATGATACATTACTTTGATTGCATGCTAAATGATAGTGGTTAATATATGTGCATATGTTGTGATTATTCTGTTACAGACACTATGTCTTCATCCGAGAGTGGATTGTCCGATACTGATGACCCCATGGCTAATGTGTCCGATGACGAGATCGCACCAGAGCCAGAGATCCATATACGCTATCAGACGGTGACGACTTTCAGCCGTTTGCATTGCCTGATTTTGGAGATGACTTACCGCTTGCTGATGGTATTCCAGACAAGGATCCTTTTGTTGTTCCCATTCCCATCCATGATCACCTTATCATCGGGCATCCCGATGGTGAGCATATGGTGGCACCGAACCTCGCTACAGTTCCTCTCATGGTCATCCCACCTGAGGATTGGCCTTTTGATCATCTATTTGATGATGACTTTGATCTGGTTGTTGATGGTCCTCCTGATGATGCCCATGGTGATGGAGAGCTAGATGAGGAGATTGTTGCTATTCCACCTCTTGAGATCCCTGTTATTGAGATCTCCTCTGACTCTAGTTTACACTCTGTCTCAGATTCCTTTGAGTCTGTGACATCTTCCGCCTTGCAGGTAGTTAGGTTATGATGCTATGCCACTGATTCTGATGATGACACGGCCATGTCAGCTGCACCATCTCCTCCACAGGATCCCGAGCTCGATCTTGAGCTAGACCTTGTTCTTGTCGATCAGCCCGATGTTGCACCTGCTGATCCTGAGCCTTTACCTGATCATGACCCTATTTCTTTTGGCATACCTGACATTGCACCCCTCATACCTGATCCAGTTCCTGCACCCGTTGACCCTCCTATTGGTGAGCCACTTATTCCTCCACCTGCACCCGCACCCGCTGATGTTGCTCCTTTTCACCCTGTAGAGTCTGATGTTCATCATGTTAATTTACCTATCGTTTTCTTGCAGGACATACCCGCACCCCGTCCACATACCCGCATGTGCGCAGCTTGCTTTTCTTTCCTCCACCTCCTCCTCCACCACCATCAGCATAGCTGGATTTTGGTTTTATGTAGGTTGCTTTGCTTTTCATGAGAGCACCACTATTGAGCTGAGCTAGTGAAGCCTTTTGGAGACCACCTTTTGATTGTATGACTTTTGTAGACGGATAGACTTGTTGGACAAGGGTAGTGTGACCCTGTGTTCCTTTTGATATGATACTGTTGTAAAACATGTAACAATACTTTGTGGTCGATGATTAATGAAAGCTCAATCGTCATGTTCACATTACACACGTTGTTGATATACATGTTTGTGCTATGTTTGTGATGCTATATGCTTACTTGCTATGATAAACACTATTATATACGTACTATATAGTCATTATACGAATAAGACCTGACCTATACAATCTTCTTTTAGAAGATGCCTCCTCGAAGGAACACTCAGTTGCCCACAACCGAGGCAGAATTGCAAGAACGAATTTCACAGGCAATCGCACAACACGAGGCCTTACGCTCTGAACACAGCCGAGGTACCTCAGGAAATAACCCACCTCACGGTAATGTTTAAGTCACTTAAGACACATTACGATACGTTTGGACATTTCCAAGTGCGGTTGCTAATGCTATCTGTGAATGATGTTGCTTGTACAGGCTGTACTTACAAGCAGTTCCTGGACTGTAAGCCTCTGGACTTTGATGGTACTGGAGGTGCCGTAGTGTTTGTAAGATGGGCTGAGAAGACGGATTCTGTGCTATGAATGAGTAAGTGTGTGCCAGAGCACCAAGTCACTTACATTTTTGGACTATTTCTAGACGAAGCTCTGTCGTGGTGGAACCTTCAGGTTCAGACTCTAGGTGAGGCTGCAGCGTATGCTATGACTTGGGACGAGATGAAAGAGCTGATGCGTAAGAAGTACTGTTCAAGGGCTGAAAATCAGATGTTGGAAACCAAGTTTTGGAATTTGAAAATGGATGGTCCTAAGATAGCGGAGTATGTGCAGAGATTCCATGATTTGTCTCGTGTTGTTACCTACATGATAGAGCCAAAGTTCAAGCGAGTTGAACGTTTCATTTGGGGATTGGCGCCCCAAATTTTGAGCATGGTAACGACATCCAAGCCTCCAACGATTACTGAAGCCATCGACCTGAGCGTGGCACTGACAGAGGAAGCCATTAGATTGGGTAAGTTTTCCATCTCCAAGCAGAAAAAGAAGGAGACTCATGTCAAGTCGTCAGGAGAGAACAAAACGAAGTTCTCAAATTTCAAGAAGGGTACTCATGCAAACAACAATGCCAACAAGCGTAGAGACGCTAACCCACCAGCGGAGGCACAAGCTGGTGCTACCGGTGCTGCTACTACTGAGAACAAAGGGAAAGGATACATGGGCACCCTGCCCAAATGTAATGTATGTCAGTTTCATCATGCCAGCCAATGCAAGTTCAGGAAGTGTGATACCTGTGGAAAGAATGGTCATTCGAAGGGAATGTGCTGGGTTGGTAATGGTCGTGGGAATGGTGGTCAGAGAGGAAATGGAAATGGCAATGGTAACCGTGGTGGAAACGGTAATGGGAATAGGAATAACCAGGGAGGTAATGGAAATGGAAACAGAAACGGAAACCAAGCAGGAAGTGGAAACCGCGAAGGAAATAATAACAACAATCAGAGTGGTACTCGGAACGGACAAGGTTGTTTTAGCTGTGGTGACGTTGGGCATTTCAAGCGGGATTGCCCAAAGAACAACCAAGCCCAGGGAAGAGTCTTCAACATTGGAGCTAGGGAAGCTCGTCAAGATCCGAACGTAGTCACTGGTATGTTCCCTATCAACCAACATTTTGCATCTGTACTATTTGATACTGGGGCCGACTATAGCTTCGTATCTCTAGAGTTTAAGGATATACTTGGGTTAGTTGCCAGTAAGTTAGATATCCCGTATTCGATAGAACTTGCTAATGGGAAGCTAGTAGAAGAAAACGAAGTAATTAGAGGTTGTGTGATAGAGCTTGGAAAGGGTGAGTTTACGCTAGATCTTCTGCCTATCGAATTGGGAAGTTTCGACGTAGTACTTGGAATGGATTGGTTGTCGAGTAACCGAGCTGAGATCGTATGTCATGAGAAGATTATCCGTATCCCGATGATGAATGAAGAGACGATCGTGATTCATGGGGAGAATCATAATACGCCTCTACAGATTATAAGTTGTTTGAAGGCACGGAAATTTTTGCGGAAAGGATGTGTTGCCTTATTGGCTCACGTTGTTGATAAAAAAACCGAAGAACCAAAGCTCGAAGATATCCCTGTGGTAAGGGAATATCCTGAAGTTTTCCCCGAAGACTTGCTAGGGTTACCGCCCCAATGAAAAGTCGAATTCCATATTGGCTTGGTTCCAGGCGCCGCGCCTGTAGCCAAAGCACCTTATCGACTTGCGCCTTCAGAGATGCAAGAGTTGTTGACGCAGCTTCAGGAGCTTTTGGAGAAGGGATTCATTAGACCAAGCTTCTCGCCTTGGGGAGCTCTAGTTCTGTTTGTCAAGAAGAAGGACGGTAGTTTTCGCATGTGCATTGACTACCGAGAGCTGAACAAGTTAACCATCAAGAATCGATATCCCTTGCCAAGGATTGATGATTTGTTCGATCAACTTCAGGGTCAAGTTACTACTCCAAGATCGATCTTCGATCAGGTTATCACCAACTGCGGATACAAGAAGAGGGTATACCAAAGACTACCTTTAGAACTCGTTATGGATATTATGAGTTTCTAGTAATGCCGTTTGGTTTGACAAACGCGCCAGCAGTATTCATGGATCTGATGAACCGAGTTTGCAAGCCATATATCGATAAATTCGTGATTGTAATTATCGCTGGTATTTTGATTTATTCACGGACAAAGGAAGAGCATGAGCAACACCTTAGAGCCATCTTAGAGCTACTCAAGAAGGAGAAACTCTATGCTAAGTTCTCGAAGTGCGAGTTCTGGTTGCGTGAGGTATAGTTTCTCGGTCACATGGTAAACGAAGATGGAATTCATGTGGATCCCACCAAGATCGAGGCGATTAAGAATTGGGAAACTTCGAAGACGCCAACCGAGATCCGTCAGTTTCTGGGTTTAGCAGGGTATTATCGCAGATTCATTGAGGATTTTTCTAAAATTGCTCAACCGCTGACCTCCCTTACTCAATAGGATTAGAAGTATGAATGGGGAGATAAACAAGAAGAAGCATTTCAGCTGCTTAAGAATAAGCTTTCTGATGCACCTATTTTGTCCCTACCCGAAGGCAACGACGACTTCGTGGTATACTGTGACGCCTCACGTCAGGGATTGGGTTGTGTGCTGATGCAGTGACAAAAGGTTATCGCTTATGCTTCGCACCAATTAAAGGTTCATGAGAAGAACTACACCACACATGATTTGGAGTTAGGCGCAGTGGTGTTTGCCTTGAAGATTTGGCGGCATTATCTGTATGGTACTCGCTGTACTATCTTTACATATCACAAGAGCCTTCAACATATATTCAATCAGAAGGAGCTTAATATGAGATAGCGACGTTGGGTAGAGCTATTAAATGATTATGATTGTGAAATCAAATATCATCCAGGTAAGGCAAATGTGGTGGCCGACGCCTTGAGTCGAAAAGAAAGGATCAAGCCCATAAGGGTTAGGGCTTTGGAGATGATTATTCAGACAGACCTCTCGTTGCGTATTCGTGCTGCATAGAGAGAAGCTCTTAAGAAAGAGAACTTAAAGGCTGAATATCTCCATGGGATGGAGAAAAAGATGGTACCCAATGAAGAAGGAACTTTGTATTTTATGGGACGAATGTGGGTTCCGCTTTTTGGTGGTCTTAGAGATGTTATTTTCGATGAAGCTAATAAATCGAGGTACTCGATCCATCCAGGATCGGACAAGATGTACCAAGATTTGAAGGATTATTATTGGTGGCCAAGACTTAAGGGCGATGTGGCTACTTATGTTGGGAAGTGTTTGACCTGCGCCAAAGTGAAGGTCGAGTATCAGAAGCCTTCAGTTCTTCTGCAGCAACCTGAAATACCCATGTGGAAATGGGAGCAGATCTCTATGGATTTCATAACCAAGTTGCCCAAGATACCCAGAGGTCATGATATGATTTGGGTAATCGTGGACCGATTGACA
Source organism: Helianthus tuberosus (assembly GCA_030545235.1). Classification (NCBI taxonomy): domain Eukaryota; kingdom Viridiplantae; phylum Streptophyta; class Magnoliopsida; order Asterales; family Asteraceae; genus Helianthus; species Helianthus tuberosus. The sequence continues at coordinate 47,559 of JARYGA010028002.1, read as the reverse complement.
AAGTCTACGCACTTTTTGCCGATCAGAGAAAAGGATAACACAGGTAAGCTAGCTGAGCTGTACCTAAGAGAGATAGTCGCACGTCATGGAGTGCCTATCTCGATTATATCAGATAGAGATGGGAGATTTGTGTCAAGGATTTGGCAATCCTTTCAAGAAGCGTTTGGTTCTCAGTTGAATCTGAGTATTGCTTTTCATCCACAGACGGACATTCAGAGCGAAAGAACGATTCAGATGCTAGAAGATATGCTACGTGCTTGCGTAATTGACTTGGGTGGGAGTTGGGACACTCACCTGCCTTTGGTAAAGTTTTCCTATAACAACAGCTACCATACAAGCATTCAAGCTGCACCGTTCGAGGCTCTCTACAGACGCAAGTGTCGATCACCATTATACTGGGCAGATGCAGGTGATAGACAGCTGGTTGGTCCCGAACTGGTCCAAGAAATGACTGATAAGATCATACAGATGCTAGAGCGCATCAAGGCGGCTCGTGATCGTCAGAAGAGCTACGCAGACCAAAGGTGAAAACCTTTGGAATTTGAAGTGGGTGATATGGTTTTGTTGAAAGTTTCACCTTGGAAAGGTGTGGCACGTTTTGGGAAGCGTGGTAAGTTAAACCCATGATTTATCGGACCGTTTAGAATCCTGGAAAGGGTTGGTTCGGTAGCATACAAGTTGGAGCTACGGGAAGAACTAAATTGTATTCATGATACATTCCATGTATCTAATCTGAAGAAGAGTCCAACTCAAGAGACAGTGGTCATCCCTACTGACAAAGTTCACATTGACGACACACTCCACTTTACCGAAGAACCTGTTGAGGTTACTGATTGGAAGGTTAACAAGACTCAGAGGAGTAGTGTTAAACTCGTCAAGGTTCGATGGAATGCGCGTCACGACCCAGAGTTTACTTGGGAGCGTGAAGACCGCATGAAAGCAAAATACCCGCACTTGTTCCCTAACTCCCCTGCAGCTAGTAGTAAACCTTAAAATGTCGGGATGAAATTTTCTTAACAGGGGGAGAATGTGACAACTGTCAAAATTCCAGGTATCCGTACAACAATTAAACCATGATTAGTCCTTAATGACTATGCTGAATTACAATTAATGACTTGAATTGTCTTCTGATTATTGCCATATACATACATGTGCATCACATATTGCTTAATGTCATATCATTATTGCATGAGAATTTTATTGACTCAAACGATGCACGAAACACAGTTAGCACAGTTATCAGACAAACTGGGAAAATGCTGACGGAGTTCAGTACATAGACAGACAATGTGTTGAGACACAGAATGAGCCAGAAACCAAGTATTACACTAGTATAGTGTGTAGGAAAGTAAGGATCACAAAACTGCCTTCCTAGTGAAAATTTTAGTGTCGGAAAGTGCCTAAACTCACATAAAGTGTTGAATTCAGCAAAAATCAGTAATTTTCAGTAATTAAACACTCTAATATCATGCAGAAATATGGTTAAATGGTCCTGAATGCTTTCCTAAGTGTCTGGAATCAAAACTGTCACAAAAGGGTACATAAAGCACACTAAACTGCATATTTTAGCATCTTAACGAACCGGTAACCAACCGAACAACCGGACACTACCCGAAACACCAAAATTTCACTCGAAGCACTGTTTTAACATTACCAAGCTAGTTATGGTCCCTGAACATCATAACACGCTACATAAATATCTAATAACTAAAACACCTAACTAAACCCTTGAAATCTAACTAGATCCTTTAACTTACCATTACACCCCAACTAAACACCCCCCCATGCTTACGGTTATGGAGTGGGCCCCTGTTAGGATCTGAGTTTCTTATGATTGTGTTTTTGTCTGATAATTATGAAAATGAATGAGTATAAGTGCAGCGGAATTACAATGGAAACAAACTTTCAACACACAATCAAATGGAAGAATTGCTTTCAACACACATGTTTGTCATGAAATCGAATGATTATATTTATTTCAATGATTCAATTACACTTGCATTGTGACAACCCGAAGTTTCAAGGTTAGTGTCTTCGGTTTTGTGATTTCCCCGTTCTTGTTTTAGTCTACCTATTCGACCCGTGACTCTCTTAAACGTGCTAATATATATTTGGTAGTTGTGTGGTGTGTGAGTGTGTGTAACGGGCCAGTGTCTATGTCGTGCTTACAATTGGGCCGTAACGAATAATTGGGCCGCAATGTATGTGTGTGTTTGTTTGATTAAGAAACCCGTTGGCATAATTGATTGAACTCGGCTCAAACATGACATGTAACATCAATGAATAACCTTTAAACTTGGCCCAAATATTGATCCGCAATGCTGTGTAGTTTCGGCCCCAAATTACTGTCCTGTTTAGTAACAATAACCGGCCCAAATCACTGTTTTGCTTAGTAAAAATAACCGGCCCAAATCAAAGTTCGATTAGCAAACCACAACCGGCCCACTTGTTTAGATATTGGCTTTATAATCTGATTGTACGTACCTACTTTTCTTATCCCACATTTGCAACATAACAACCCTAGTTTCCCCTACATGCGACGGCAGTGAGACACCCCCTCTCGAAGCACTATCTCAGTCAATAGAGCCTTGTGGGTTAGTAGTTTCTTTTGTATAACTTGTATTGATAATCTTATTTTGATATGTATTGAGTAACAAAAATGTGCATGTAGATTATGTGATGATTAGGCCATATGAATGTAATTATGATCATCGAATATTTGTAATCTGTGATTATGGATTGAACTTGATTGCATCTACGTGATTTATCTATAATGATTCATCGGATGTGAAACTGTGTATAATAAAGATTAGAGTCACAAATCCCAATCCAGCACATGAGCCGTCAAATTCCTTATTCACATGGACAGTGATTTATGATTTGAAAGATCCACATGATATACTGAACAATCACATAATGGCTGACACAATTAACCACATTCAAAGTTTATTGGACCATTAATATTGATTTTAATATTTTGATTGGGCCACGAGCGAGATGACATGCACTATTAAATGGATTTTTGCTGTTAGTTGTTTAGGTGGTTGTAGGTCTTGTTGATGATGATAATATCTAGAGGATAGGGTGTTCGGCTATGATGATAATAGCGGTCAAAGAAACAGTTCCGAAATTGATATTGTATGAATGGTCTAATTAAATAATTATTGGGAATGAGTGGGTTGTTTGAATTGGCTGGAATGGGATAATAAATTATAAAGATGAGATGAATCTGATTATATATGATTGGATTAGAGTTGCGTGATGATAAATTGTTGTTGGGTTAATTATATTGTTCAATTTGTTGGTATATGAATGATAAAGTAATTACTGGATAATGACTTAGGTTCGCGAACATCAATGTTGTAACTGTTTGATTGGATGCGGTCATGTGTGTATGGTGAATTGTTGATATGGGAAATAATAGATTTATTGGATTAACTTAATTGTAATTGGGCCGCACCTCCTTTTAATTCATGATGGGCTTAGACATAGGCAGCCCAAGCAACATATTTAGTGGACCGCATGATTTAGTTTTAATTGGTTTGGGCCTTGTGTTGTTGGGACGGGTTAGGTGTTTTGGTTAGGATTTATATGGTTTCGATACAAGATACTTGTAACCAAATGATAGTAAGGTGTTATGAGTTAATGTTATTACATGCATATTCATGTGAATGAGGTGTGAACTGTTAATGTGTGATGTGATGTGAAGATACATATAACCTGAATACACATTATAACTAGTTGATGCGTGATTTCATGCTATGAATTGTATGTTGTTATGTATGAGCTTTATGTGAAATACGTACGAGGAACGTATGATTAAACGCTACAAAACTGACTATAACTGAAATTGATACTAGGATTGGATTTATCAAACTGTGAACATATAATTAATTCTACCGAGCAAACCAAGGTGAGTTCACTGCACTTTTCTAAGCATACGTCCCGGTGGTTTGGGACATATGGTAAACGTTTCTGAAGGGAATACTGGGTAAACTGTTTAATTGGGATGTTGGTTATTGAACACAGTATAAATCATGTAAGACCCCGTACATCTACCGTGTTGCTGAAGAAGCAACGAGGTATTTAGTTGATAGCGCTATTAGGTTTGGCACCCTCACACCGGGCCGAAAGGACGGGCGTGAACTAATTACCTGGACTTCATGACCAATGCCTAGTTAGAGGCATTGGGGTTGGGCATTCTCATCGTGTATATATAAGACCCCTTACATCTATTCAAGGTTGTTTGATACCTTGACCTCATGACCAATGCCTAAATGGAGGCATTGGGGTTGGGCATTCACATCTAGTCGCCATATACGGTAATCAAGTAATAACAACATCAAAAGAAAACGTTGAACTGTTTTATACACACATCTGGTAACTAACGCGTTAACAAAACTTTGAACTCACCAGCGTCGTCTGACACACTTGTCTGCATGCTTGCAGGTCTATAGGTTATATCATTTGGAACTTGCTGTCTGGGATGTTGGAGTGGTCATGGGTCGAGATACTTGGAATTGCTAGACAAGTCTAACGGTTTTGTACATGTGGTTTATGAAACACTTAACAAACGATTTATGCTTCCGCTGTATACACTGAATTTCATTTAATGTTTTGTAACACTTAATGATAATGAATGAAAGTTTTTATTTAAATATATACTATAGTTCAATGTGATTGGTGGCTTGGATCCTGGTACGTTACACGTCCCGCGGTGTTTCCGCATGTGGTATTTTGGGGGTGTGATAGTTTGGTATCAGAGCCACTGGTTATAGTGAACTCGGTTTTAAAACGTTTTTATAAAACCAGACTATAACTGAACAGATCCGAAATCGACCATGACACTCAGCTCCAGATTGCAAGGTTCGTTTCTCGTTTACTATTGCATAGTATATCTAGTGTTTGCTTATGAATAACATCACACGTGAATGCACACTTAACACTGCAGTGTGAACTTCTATGTTACCAACCCATGTTACGTGTTTTAAGAGTGCGACTCTTCTTGAACTTTCATGATCTATGTTGTGGCGTCATCTGTCTTATTGCTCGAATTTGGGGAACCTTTTAGCACGAGTTAAGAGGCACTGAGATAAGCATGCAAATTGCCTTATTATTATGGGTGCACACATAATAATAATGTGGGGTGCATGTTAGTCCCAGTGAGGCTTAACGAGTGTGAGAGGGGTTCCGCTCTGTTAATTGATGTTATGTTAGAACTCAGCAGTCTATAGGAGTCATAGCAGTGATTGTCTCCTACTCGAACATGATCTTTTCACCCCTTTCTGAATCCTTACGAATCTCGATGCTATCGAGTATCACCTGATCACACATCTGAACGCCTAGCGAACTGTGTAGAATGTTAGGTGCTAGTACGAACGTCCCTGAGTTGGATGGCTCAGCGTCAAATGATTGGACTATACTTTCCTCACTTATCTTTGTTTGCTGGAACTTAGTGTGTTGACGCCTTAGATCCCGAAGTGCGATCACTTCTGCAACACTCTCACGACATACCGTGTATTACTCAGTCAACTTGCAAGAACGAGGGACAAGAGGGTAAACGTAGTACCTTACCGACTTCAGCATCTGAACGACCCTAGTTACCGGCAGCGAACAACAGCGATTTGACTCCAATCGAATCCTTAACCCCAGTCAGCGACTCAAGGGAGTCGACTCTTACGAACCAATCGGGACAAAATCGATGACGATTGACTGTAGAGCGGACTGTGTAACCGCCCGCACCATGAGTAGTGCCTTAGGACGTGGCACGGAATGTGAAAAGATGGACCTTGTTGGTGAAAGGACGTAGGACACCGTTACAGGCAACAATATTAGAGACAACAGTCGCGGCAACATCAAGGTACTCGTGATCGTAGCTTACAGTATGGAAACGAAGGTGACCTCGACAAGGATTGACTGTGTTAAGTCAAGGTGACGACAACCAAGGGAACAACGACAGTACTGGAAATTCTCGTGACGAAAACAACACTGGAAATGAAGCTCATGGAAGGACATTTAGTATTGGCATAGGCTATACCAAGCGTAATAGCAACACGATAGCTTGGATGGGTAGCTATTCGCTTCGTCTTTGTTCTGTTTAACCCTGATGCTTCTTGAAACCGAACCTGTTGTGGAGTCAGCTGATGCAAGTCAATTGAAGCCTTATATGTTCGCTGGGATGCAAACTCGACCTTGGGGGACAGGTGTTCGACATCGACCTTCCTTCTACTACCCCTGATGGTTACAATGCAGTAGTTAGTGTGGATTGGTTATTCAGAAATCGCGCAGACATACCTTGTGAGGAGAAAATTTTGTGTGGAGAATCGTTATTTGTTCTAAAGCAATAGAGTGGTGCAAAGGTTAGCACCATATCAACTATGAAGGCCCAGAAGTGTCTACGGAGGGATCACCCCGCTACGTTAGCAACCGTTACTGATGTTGAGGCTAAGGAAAAGAGGATCGAGGATCCACCAATTGTTCATGATTCCTCTCAGTGTGCTACCCGAGGAGCTTTCAGATTTACTTCCACCACTGTTAGGTAGAATCTCAGTTTGATCTCATGACAGGGGCAGCCCTGATTACTCGTGCTACATACCGTCTTGCACCAGGAGGGTTGCAAGGACTATCTACAGGAACTGTTGGATAGGAGTTTCATTGGACATAGTTTTGTTCGCTTTGGGGAGCCCTAGCTATATTCGGGAAGATAAAGCCTTTTCGTATATGTACTGATTATCCAGAACTCAGCAAGGTGACAATCAAGAACTGTTTGCATCGACCATGTATTGACGGAAGACCAAGAGGAGAATGTTCCTGAAACGGCATATCGAACGCAATACAGCCATTGTGACTTTGTACACCATGACCATTGAGTTAATCAACACACCAGCAGCTTTATAGACCACATGAATCGACCATATTTATGGATGACGTTCTGGATCATTTCCAAGAGGGAGGAACATCATGGGCGGCATTTGTGTCTTATTCTAGAGCTCCTGAGGGAGGAGCCACTCCGCGTGAAGTCTTGTTAAAGGTAACTTCTGGATTCGAGAGATACCTTTTTGGTCATATGATCAACGAAGTGGGAATACACGTGGATCTCGCTAAAGATCCATTTCGTTAGGCATTGTTTGGCACCAAAGATCCCTTCGAGGATGCATAAATTTCTTGGTCACACTAGACTCTATCGCAGATTCACCACAGGATTTTCAAAGATCACGCAGCTTAAATCTCTTTAGCACAGTAAGGTGTTGTGTTCGTGAAGGACAAAACAGGAGGACGTTTTTTTTCAGCTTTTGAATCCCAACTCTGCAATGCTTACACACCAACACAACACGAGAAAGTGATGACTTACGTAATGGACCTACAGGAAGAACTGCACGAGTCACGACCTGCGGTGGAAGCCATAGACTTTGGGTTTAAATTGGAGGCATTACTTTGACGGTACCGAATGCACTACTTAGACTGATCACAAGGGCCTCCCGTTGTGACAACTCGAGTTTCCGACTTTCATTTTCGCATTTAGTGCACGTTGACTTTGACTGTGTAGTTGTTTGACTTGTTTAACTTGTAACTGTACACGTTATATTTTTTTATATAGATATTTTTATGAACGCATTGTGGTTGCATGATTTTGTGTTTGGCTGTATAACATGAAACCTGTTGAAAACTTAAAACTGTTAGCACATAAAAGGACTCGACGAAACAGACAGGACCCGACGAAACAGACTGTTTCGTCATAAGCATCCCGACGAAACAGAAGTCTGTTTCGCCAAGCCCAGTTTCGCCAAGCCCATTAAGGGCCCAGAACGGTAATTCGTTCATATTAACGTGAACCGACTCCCTGTTTCACACTTTTAACAAAAATAGAAACCCTAGAACTCTCCACTCTGTGAAGGCGATAACCATCCTCAACCATCATCTTTCTCTCTCGAATCCTCCCTTGTTCATCCCGGATATCTCGGTTAGTGCGTGCTCGTCTAATCGGTTTCTTTGTTCTTTGTTTTCTTTATACATGTTGTGTATATGCTTGATTTCTGGATTATAGGAGTATACGTGTATGATGAATACTTAGGGTTTCATGAACCTCTCAATGATTGTGCATGATAGCGGGTATGCATAGAGTATGGATTTTATGAGTGTTGTTTTGTGATGATTACATGATTTTATTGATGATGATGATGATATGATCCCTGTTTCATTGATGCTTCGGTTGAGATGCATAGATTAATGGTTAGTAACATAAGACTCATTATACTGAGCGAGGATTGAACGTTTTCTGTAAAACTGTTGTATCGGCGATTAGGGTTTCTGTGTTATCCGTATCTGCTGTTACTGATGTCTGCGAAATTGACATCCGACGAGACAGAACCCTCGGCGAAACAGAAAGTGTTTCGCCAAGAGTAATCGACGAAATTGAATTCTGTTTCGTCAAATGAGACCCCGACGAAACAGAACGTGTTTCGTCGAATGTGTGTTTCGCCAATATCTGTGTTTCGCCAATATGTGTATTTCGCCGAACAGTTAATCTGCGCACTAACTTGAGTTAATTCTGTTAAGTGTTAGCTGGGTTAGTTAACTGCTGTTATGTATAAAGTATTACTTGTATGATTGCAAATACGTGTATTGTGATTGATGCGATGTTCATGATGATTATGTTTACGCACAAACAACTTTAATACAAACTGATTATGTATACGTGCATACCTTAGGACGTGATTGATTAACCGTGAGCACATACTTAGCATACCGAGCGAAACAAGGTGAGTTCACACTTCTACCAAGGCATGGGATTCCCGGGGTTGGGAATGGGTTGATTGATTATTTATGTTGAATAGTTATCGGAATTACATACCATAGGCCTCGGGAGTGGAAGGTCAATGGTATATATACATACTACTAGACTAGTGATACACATACTTCTCTTCGCAAACATGCCTGGAATGGCCGCGAACTATACTAGAACGATCTTCGCAAACATGCCTGGAATGGCCGCGAACTATACTAGAACGATCTTCGCAAACATGCCTGGAATGGCCGCGAACTATACTTTAATCTTCGCAAACATGCCTGGAATGGCCGCGAACTATACTTTAATCTTCGCAAACATGCCTGGAGGGCCGCGATACAAATATAACTAGTCTAGAAAACATGGGAAACCCCCACTAAACTTCGCAAACACGCCTTGAGGGCCGCGATGCTATTACAAACGATACATGATTACTGATCGAACATACGATTTACGAAATGAACATTATCACTAAATAACCAACTGTGAACTCGCTCAACTAGTTGTTGACTCTCTGTTACATGCCTTGCAGGACCATAGGTACTTTTGGAGCTTGCACGGGAGGCACAGTCGTTGTGGATATGGATCGTGAATGTGTTGTTAAACTTGATGCCTTTTTGTAATTAAACTGATGTTGGGTTTTTACATTAATGCTTCCGCTACACACTTGTTTATATTTGGTTTTGTAAACACCTATCGTATTGATGAATGACTTTTACTTTATACTTATGTTCAATATGATTGGTGGCTTGATCCTGGTCATGTCACGCCTCCAAGCGGTAGTACTCCGCGAGTGGATTTTGGGGGTGTGACACCCGTGTACCCTGGTTTCGAAAGAGCTATATCAGTTAATGGCATCGCTGGATGGAACTTTTGGATGATGACGACTGCAAAACTTGAATGTGCACGAGCTTTGCAGCACACTATCAACTCTAACTTACCTGATCGGACTCGCCCTGTTCAAACTGGAGAACTGAAAGAAGTGGATTTTCAAGTTAAACCCATGAGGGGCGTTGAGAAGCAACCGTTGGCAGGACGGACGATATTTACTAACCCATGGAACGAATGTGGGTCTCGTTATACGACAACTTTAGGGAACTCGTGTTAAGCAAGGCACACCAACCTCGATATTCTGGTCGTCTAGATTTTGATGAGAGATATTGGGATATATAAATCTAGTACTTGTGATCGAGCATGAAGGCCCACCTAGCTATGTTTGTGAATGATGTTTGACTTGTAGGAAAGTCAAGATGGAGTATCAGCAACCGGAAACACCCATAGGGAAATGAGAACAAACTGACATGGATTCTATCACTAGTTTCCTTACAACTCGAAACGAAAAAAATATCACCTAGGTGATCGTTGATGGTCTCACGTTGTCACACCCCCAAAATCCACACGCGGAGTACCACCGCTTGGAGGCGTGACATGACCAGGATCAAGCCACCAATCATATTGAACATAAGTAAGATAGTAAAAGTCATTCAACAATACGATAGGTGTTTCCAAAACCAAATATAAACAAGTGTGTAGCGGAAGCATTTAATGTAAACCCAATATAAATTTAAGTACAAAATGTCATAATGTTTAACAACACATTTCACGATCCATGTCCACAACGACCGTGCCTCCCGTGCAAGCTCCAAAAGCACCTAAGGTCCTGCAAGGCATGTAACAGAGAATCAACAACTAGTTGAGCGAGTTCACAGTAAATAAGTTCGTAATAGTAAGTTTGTTTCGTAACATGTGGCGCTACTAGGCCGATCGTATGTTCTATTAGTGGGGGCTTCCCATGTTGCATATACACTAGACTATTTGTAACCATAAGTGTTCTTCACAACCGAGAACAGTAGTACGTACATAGTTTACGTAGGCTTTACGTAAGTGTCCTTCACAACCGAGGACAGTATTGAGTATAAGTTCACGTAGGTTTTATGTGAGTATCCTTCACAACCGAGGATAGTATTGAGTATAAGTTCACGTAGGTTTTACGTGAGTATCCTTCACAACCGAGGATAGTATTGAGTATAAGTTCACGTAGATTTTACGTGAGTATCCTTCACAACCGAGGATAGTATTGAGTATAAGTTCACGTAGGTTTTACGTGAGTATCCTTCACAACCGAGGATAGTATTGAGTATAAGTTCACGTAGGTTTTACGTGAGTATCCTTCACAACCGAGGATAGTATTGAGTATAAGTTCACGTAGGTTTTACGTGAGTATCCTTCACAACCGAGGATAGTATTGAGTATAAGTTCACGTAGGTTTTACGTGAGTATCCTTCACAACCGAGGATAGTATTGAGTATAAGTTCACGTAGGTTTTACGTGAGTATCCTTCACAACCGAGGATAGCGAGTAGCATAAGTATACGTAGGTTTTACGTATGTGTCTTTCACAACCGAGGACAATGGTATGGTAGTCTAGTATCAGTGTATGTACGAATCTATTCAACCTTATTCCTTCCATCCCATTCCCCAAACCCTGGGAATCCCATGCCTTAGTAAGGGTGTGAACTCACCTTGGTTTGCTCGGTATGCTAAGTATATGCTCACAAGTAATCAATCGCGTCCTAAAGTAGGCACGTATGTGAAATCAGTTTGTGTTCAATTTGTTCACGTATAAACATGTAGCACGTAATCACAATCATATACAAGATGGTTACCCTTAACAGCAGTTATATATTCCAGTTAATGCTTAACAGAATTAACCCAAGTTACTGTGCAGATTAACTGTTCGGCGAAACATAGATTGGCGAAACACATTCTGTTTCGTCCCATCTGATTCGTCAAAAATGGTCTCGGCGAAACACAAGTCGGCAGAAAGCATGTTGACGAAACACATTCTGTTTCGTCAATCGGGGTCTCGGCGAAACACCTTTGTTTCGCCAAGTGTGTTTCGTCAAACATGTTGCAGAAACATCACAGAATCAATATGCCCTAGTGGCCAACAACTATCAATCACCGCCAATTCTCATTGGACCAACAATAACATAAACCGATTGGACCTTTATTATCACAAACCGATTGGACCTTTAATGAGTTATCAACACTACCAAACATCATCATTATAAATTAGCGGTTCACAACTTCCCATCCATTGACCACCGGTTTGTCCCACCAATCTCTATTTTAATAAACAATCCCATATTACTAACCATGAACCTTATCAATCCAGCCGACAATTCAATGAGGTGTACTTTATTTTACAAAACAACAACATATATACAAACAATACGTAAATGAATCTTTGACTATCATATTCTGACAACGCACACATGGGCCGTAATTAAAAGCATTCATCAAACAGACTTTTAAATCAATAAAAAGTAATCGATTCTGTATATTCACACTAACCGAGATGTTCGGAAATGATGGTTTGATCGCTAAAGAGAGGGCTTGGGGAAACACACAGCTGCCGTCACACTTGGGAGAGTTTTAGGGTTTCTAATTTGTTAAAACGTGTGAAACTGAACTCGTTTCCCCTAAATATACACGAAACAGTGTTCTGGGCCCTTACTGGGCTTCGCGTAACTGGGCTTGGCGAAACAGACTTCTGTTTCGTCGAGATGCTTATGGCAAAACAGTCTGTTTCGTCGGGTCCTGTCTGTTTCGTCGAGTCCTTTTATGTTTTAACAGTTTAAGTTTTTAACAGGCTTCATTTTATACAGCCAAACACAAAAAAATCATGCAACCACAATGCGTTCATAAAAAAAAATAAAAAAATAACGTGTACAGTTACAAGTTAAACAAGTCAAACAACTACACAGTCAAAGTCAACATGCACGTAATGCGAAAGTGAAAGTCGGAAACTCGAGTTGTCACATTATCCCCAACTTGAAAGAAATTTCGTCCCGAAATTTAGCATGCGGTTACTGAGGAAGCTAGGTAAGTTATCGTTTACTGGTTTTCCTGGGGTATCACATCATTCCCCCGTTGAGTTGGAATTTCGTTTCGAAATTCCGTAGTAGCTTCAACCTGAGTAGTAGTTGCATTGTTTTCGAACAACTGGGGATATTTGAGTTCCATTTGATCTTCGCGCTCCCAGGTGAACTCTGGGCCACGACGGGAGTTCTAACGAACTCGTACAGGAGGTATTCTAGTGTTCTTGAGGACCTTGACATCCCGGTCCGTGATTTCAACTGGTTCTTCGACGAACTGCAACCGCTCATCGATGGTGAGTTCCTTCAAAGGAACTGTGTGGGTCTCATCTGACAGACACTTTTTCAGATTCGACACATGAAAAACGTTGTGAACTGCACTGAGTTCAGGTGGTAAATTCAATCTGTAGGCCACTTTGCCTATTTTCTCAATAACCTCGAAAGGTCCAACATATCGTGGATTTAGTTTGCCGCGTTTGCCAAAACGAACCACACCCTTCCAGGGTGAAACTTTAAGTAGCGCTCGATCCCCAACCTGGAATTCGAGTAGTTTCCTGTCTAATTCAGCGTATGCTTTCTGACGGTCGCGTGCTGCCGCCATGCGTTGTCGTATTTGTGCAATCTTTTCTGTAGTATCGACTACCATTTCTGGACCTGTGATTTGACTATCTCCCACCTCTGCCCAACAGAGAGGTGACCGGCATTTACGCCCGTACAATGCCTCGAATGGTGCAGCCTTAATGCTGGTGTGGTAGCTGTTATTGTATGAAAATTCCACGAGTGGCAGATGTTTCTCCCAACCATTGCCAAGGTCAATTACGCACGCCCGAAGCATGTCTTCTAGAGTTTGAATAGTGCGCTCAGACTGCCCATCTGTCTGAGGGTGATAAGCTGTGCTCATGTCTAAACGAGAGCCAAAAGATTTATGCATTGCTTGCCACAGTTCTGAAGTAAAACGTGCGTCACGATCAGAGATGATGGAGGTGGGCACCCCGTGCCTCGAGACCACTTCTTTTAAGTAGATGTCTGCTAAAGTAGAGAACTTGTCTGTTTCTTTGATAGCCAAGAAGTGAGCAGACTTTGTGAGTCGATCTACGATCACCCAAATAGTATCATTTCCGCGCAGAGATCTAGGTAAGCCAGTAACAAAATCCATGGAAATTTGCTCCCATTTCCATTGTGGTATCTCAGGTTGTTGGAGTGGTCCTGACGGTTTCTGATATTCGACTTTGACCCTTGCACAAGTCAGGCACTTGCTAACGTAAGTTGCTATGTGGGCCTTCATGCTAGGCCACCAATATGTAGTTCTAAGGTCGTGGTACATCTTATCCGAACCAGGATGTACTGAGTAGCGAAACTTATGAGCTTCATCCATTACAAGCTCGCGTAAGTTGCCATAGAATGGGACCCAGATGCGTCCCGTTACATAGTAGGCTCCGTCTGCCTTTTGTTCTAACCTTTGCCTTGAGCCGCGTAGGGCTTCAGCCCTGACGTTTTCTGGTTTCAATGCTTCTACCTGAGCATCTCGTATCTGTGAAGGAAGACTAGACTGGATAGTGAGTTGCAATGCTCGTACACGCCTAGGTGTAGTATCCTTTCGACTGAGGGCGTCGGCCACCACATTGGCTTTGCCCGGATGGTACTTTATAGCACATTCGTAATCGTTCAGTAACTCGACCCATCGACGTTGTCGCATGTTCAATTCTTTTTGCTTGAAGATATGCTCAAGACTCCTGTGATCGTTGTAGATGGTGCACTTGGTGCCATACAGATAATGTCTCCATATCTTGAGTGCAAAGACAACAGCTCCAAGCTCTAAATCGTGCGTAGTGTAATTCCGTTCGTGAATCTTAAGTTGGCGTGAAGCGTAAGCAATAACTTTATCCCGTTGCATCAATACACATCCAAGACCTTGGATAGATGCGTCGCAGTAGACTACAAAATCGTCCGTGCCTTCTGGCAATGAGAGGATAGGTGCGCTACAGAGTCTATCCTTTAAGTGCTGAAACGCTGTTTCCTGTGTATTACTCCAATGATAAGCAACACCTTTCTGTGTCAGCAATGTAAGCGGCTGTGCAATCTTTGAGAAGTCTTTGATGAATCGTCTATAATAACCCGCCAAACCCAAGAATTGGCGTATTTCTGTCGGTGTGCGGGGTGCAGGCCAGTTCTTGATCGAATCTACCTTGGATGGATCGACATGAATCCCATCCGTGTTTACCACGTGGCCTAGAAAGTGGACTTCACGAAGCCAGAAGTCGCATTTTGAAAACTTAGCGTATAGCTGTTCCGTTCGAAGAAGTTCCAGAATAAGTCGTAAATGCTGCTCATGTTCCTCCCGATTCTTCGAGTAGATCAGGATGTCGTCGATGAAAACAATGACGAACTTGTCGAGATAAGGTTTGCAAGCCCTGTTCATAAGCTCCATGAAAACCGCAGGCGCGTCTGTCAACCCGAAAGGCATGACCAAAAACTCGTAATGGCCGTAGCGAGTTCTGAATGCTGTTTTGGAGACGTCCTCATCCCGGACTCTCAGTTGATGGTAACCTGACCTTAGGTCAATCTTTGAGTAATAGCTCGACCCTTGCAACTGGTCGAATAAGTCGTCGATGCGTGGAAGTGGATAGCGACTCTTCATAGTCACCTTGTTCAGTTCGCGGTAGT
This sequence comes from Helianthus tuberosus, assembly GCA_030545235.1. Lineage (NCBI taxonomy): Eukaryota > Viridiplantae > Streptophyta > Magnoliopsida > Asterales > Asteraceae > Helianthus > Helianthus tuberosus. The sequence continues at coordinate 32,230 of JARYGA010028002.1, read as the reverse complement.
CTATACCCATGCGGAAGGTACCGTCCTTCTTCTTTACAAATAGTACTGGGGCTCCCCAAGGCGAAGAGCTAGGACGTATGAAACCCTTTTCCAAGAGTTCTTGCAGTTGCTTAGACAGTTCTTCCAGTTTAGTTGGAGCTAAGCGATAAGGTGCTCGAGCTATGGGTGCTGGCTCCAGGAGCTTGTTACTAGGAGCTACTAAAGGTTCTCAACCAGCACGAGGAATGCGGATGATCTTCTCCTTGCATCGGATCTCTGCTTGTTGTTGGGATAACCAGTCCATACTAATGACGATGTCGAAACTATCGCAACGCTGGGGTCATTCCTAGTATCACCCTGACCAATCACGAACACTCGACCCCTGGCACCATTGCCGTCGTTATTATCCCCGTTGCTGTCTTCGCTAGTTCCCGTTTCCTTGGTTGTGGTTCTGATTCTGGTTCTGGTTCAACCGTGGGCAGTGTCTCTTGAAGAGACCTTCAGCACCACCCTGATAACATTCCTTATTACCCTGCTGTCGCTGCTGATTCTGTAGATCTTGTGGCTGTTGTTGTTGGTTCTGGCTTGCAGGACGTGAGTTTCTACCGTCCTTGGCTCCATGACCAAGCTTGTCGCATCATTGACAATGATTTCGGTTGCACTGCCCGCTGTGGTGCAAGTTACATTGTTTGCACTTGGGGTGGTTTCCCCTGTATTCACCCTGCCCTTGACTACTAAAAGGTTGCTGTCCAGGACTTTGGTTGTCATTGATCTTTCACTGTTGTGCCTGGGACGGAATCGTAGTCGAACCCTTGCTAGAGGTTCCATCCCACTTTCATTCGTTGTCACTGAGGGTAGCAGAAGTAGTTGAAGTAGTAGTGGTAGTAGTAGCGCTGATACGTTGAGGCAGCTTGTTCTGCTCCACTGCCTGGTCTGTGAGACGATGAGCAAGATAAGTAACATCTTGAATAGTAGCAAGATTAGCCGTCATCACATAGTTTTTGAATTCCTGGTACTAAGCCTTTGAGGTACAGCTCAAAGCTCTTAATGGGAGGATTCACCATAGTTGGACACAAAATTGCTAGTTTGTTGGATCGTTATCGTGTACTCTTCTATCTCTGACCCCGTCATCTTCATGTTAAAGGACTCCACTTCCAACTTGTGGATGGCATCATAACTACTGTATTCACGTTTGATCAGTTCCTTAAAATCATTCCATGGGGTGGCATTAGCAGCCGCCAGCCCCAGTATCTAACTTGCGCGTTCTACCAAGTTAACGCAGTGCCTTCGAGAATATCAGTGGCATATTTCACCTTACGCCTCGGGTCATTCTCACACTCGATGACCGATTCGAGTTCCTCGAACTAATGGAGGAGTCCAACAGCTCCTTCAGTGTCGCTGAAAGTAGTAGGACGACAGTCCATAAAAGTCTTGTATGTGCATACCGGTGGCTGAGCGTGTTGACTTGTCGTGTGCGTAAGAGTAATCAAAATTAAGCACAAGTGTTGAGTTACGAGAGTAGGATCTAAGGATCCTAGAGTAAGTGGTGATGGCAGGTTACACCTCCTGCCTGGGCAGCTGCGAGTGCTGCAGTAACTTGTTCAGTGATCGAAGCCGCCAACTGGGCTTGAGTTGGGTTAACGCGTCCACTCATGATCTCGACATCAAGGAGAACATGTGGGTGAGAGGTTCGCGAATAGTGCGAAGAGAGTGAGCACACAAGTATTCTCAAGCGATAACATATAGTAGGTTCTGTAATCTGAGCATACCACGAGCAAAGTTCTATGTAATTCTAGCAAGTAGGTAAAGTAACATGAATAGTAGTACCTATGATGTTGAGCCTTGCACGTGGAGCGAAGCGTCGTTGTGGATCGTTGAGAGCACTGTTCTGGTTATAGTCTGGTTTTAACAAAATCGTTTTCCCCTTATTAAAACCGAGTTCTCTATAACCAATGGCTCTGATACCAATCTGTCACACCCCCAAAATCCACACGCGGAGTACCACCGCTTGGAGGCGTGACATGACCAGGATCAAGCCACCAATCATATTGAACATAAGTAAGATAGTAAAAGTCATTCAACAATACGATAGGTGTTTCCAAAACCAAATATAAACAAGTGTGTAGCGGAAGCATTTAATGTAAACCCAACATAAATTTAAGTACAAAATGTCATAATGTTTAACAACACATTTCACGATCCATGTCCACAACGACCGTGCCTCCCATGCAAGCTCCAAAAGCACCTAAGGTCCTGCAAGGCATGTAACAGAGAATCAACAACTAGTTGAGCGAGTTCACAGTAAATAAGTTCGTAATAGTAAGTTTGTTTCGTAACATGTGGCGCTACTAGGCCGATCGTATGTTCTATTAGTAGGGGCTTCCCATGTTGCATATACACTAGACTATTTGTAACCATAAGTGTTCTTCACAACCGAGAACAGTAGTACGTACATAGTTTACGTAGGCTTTACGTAAGTGTCCTTCACAACCGAGGACAGTATTGAGTATAAGTTCACGTAGGTTTTACGTGAGTATCCTTCACAACCGAGGATAGTATTGAGTATAAGTTCACGTAGGTTTTACGTGAGTATCCTTCACAACCGAAGATAGTATTGAGTATAAGTTCACGTAGATTTTACGTGAGTATCCTTCACAACCGAGGATAGTATTGAGTATAAGTTCACGTAGGTTTTACGTGAGTATCCTTCACAACCGAGGATAGTATTGAGTATAAGTTCACGTAGGTTTTACGTGAGTATCCTTCACAACCGAGGATAGTATTGAGTATAAGTTCACGTAGGTTTTACGTGAGTATCCTTCACAACCGAGGATAGTATTGAGTATAAGTTCACGTAGGTTTTACGTGAGTATCCTTCACAACCGAGGATAGTATTGAGTATAAGTTCACGTAGGTTTTACGTGAGTATCCTTCACAACCGAGGATAGTATTGAGTATAAGTTCACGTAGGTTTTACGTGAGTATCCTTCACAACTGAGGATAGCGAGTAGCATAAGTATACGTAGGTTTTACGTATGTGTCCTTCACAACCGAGGACAATGGTATGGTAGTCTAGTATCAGTGTATGTACGAATCTATTCAACCTTTTTCCTTCCATCCCATTCCCCAAACCCTGGGAATCCCATGCCTTAGTAAGGGTGTGAACTCACCTTGGTTTGCTCGGTATGCTAAGTATATGCTCACAAGTAATCAATCGCGTCCTAAAGTAGGCACGTATGTGAAATCAGTTTGTGTTCAATTTGTTCACGTATAAACATGTAGCACGTAATCACAATCATATACAAGATGGTTACCCTTAACAGCAGTTATATATTCCAGTTAATGCTTAACAGAATTAACCCAAGTTACTGTGCAGATTAACTGTTCGGCGAAACATAGATTGGCGAAACACATTCTGTTTCGTCCCATCTGATTCGTCAAAAATGGTCTCGGCGAAACACAAGTCGGCAGAAAGCATGTTGACGAAACACATTCTGTTTCGTCAATCGGGGTCTCGGCGAAACACCTTTGTTTCGCCAAGTGTGTTTCGTCAAACATGTTGCAGAAACATCACAGAATCAATATGCCCTAGTGGCCAACAACTATCAATCACCGCCAATTCTCATTGGACCAACAATAACATAAACCGATTGGACCTTTATTATCACAAACCGATTGGACCTTTAATGAGTTATCAACACTACCAAACATCATCATTATAAATTAGCGGTTCACAACTTCCCATCCATTGACCACCGGTTTGTCCCACCAATCTCTATTTTAATAAACAATCCCATATTACTAACCATGAACCTTATCAATCCAGCCGACAATTCAATGAGGTGTACTTTATTTTACAAAACAACAACATATATACAAACAATACGTAAATGAATCTTTGACTATCATATTCTGACAACGCACACATGGGCCGTAATTAAAAGCATTCATCAAACAGACTTTTAAATCAATAAAAAGTAATCGATTCTGTATATTCACACTAACCGAGATGTTCGGAAATGATGGTTTGATCGCTAAAGAGAGGGCTTGGGGAAACACACAGCTGCCGTCACACTTGGGAGAGTTTTAGGGTTTCTAATTTGTTAAAACGTGTGAAACTGAACTCGTTTCCCCTAAATATACACGAAACAGTGTTCTGGGCCCTTACTGGGCTTCGCGTAACTGGGCTTGGCGAAACAGACTTCTGTTTCGTCGAGATGCTTATGGCGAAACAGTCTGTTTCGTCGGGTCCTGTCTGTTTCGTCGAGTCCTTTTATGTTTTAACAGTTTAAGTTTTTAACAGGCTTCATTTTATACAGCCAAACACAAAAAAATCATGCAACCACAATGCGTTCATAAAAAAAAAATAACGTGTACAGTTACAAGTTAAACAAGTCAAACAACTACACAGTCAAAGTCAACGTGCACGTAATGCGAAAGTGAAAGTCGGAAACTCGAGTTGTCACACACGTTACCTGCACACTTTCTTGCAATCAAGGAAACTGACAAGTCTTCACAGTTGTGAATGTTCCTCTGAGAGAGGCGGCTTTTAGGTACGAGGTGCCAACTCCTATTACCTCTGATTTTGAGCTATACCTGATGTATGACAGGCGATACACAACACCCTTGGCTCACGTCTAGACATGAGCATTACTTATCATCATAGGACAAACGGTTTGAGTAAATGAACCCCCCTGACACTCGAAGACATGCTGCTAGCATGTAAGGGATTAACTTAGTGTAAATTGGAAGGACGCATACTTTTGGCTGAGTTCTACCATAGCTGTTACCCTTCTAGTATTCGGACAACTCTGTTTGAGGCATTGCATGGATGATAATGCCAATCTCCTCGTGGACTGAGGTGGATGACAACCTAAATACGGGTCCAGGACTTGTACACAAAACTCTTGGGAAGATTGCTAGGATCGGAAATTATTTGGCGGCAACGAGTGACCGTCAGGAAAGACGATAAGCTTAGGAAACACTAGGAGTTCGTTGTCGATGTTCGTATCATGTTGAAAATCTCACCCTGGGAGGGTGTGGTACGCTTGCAAGCTTAAATTACGTTACGTTGAGTTATTCAGAATTCTTGAAAGAATTGGTCGCGCCGCCTACCCGCCGATTTGGGTAACGTGCATGATATCATTTATTTCTCGAATCTAAGGCAGTGGTTGTCCGATGAAACGCTTGTGATACCCTTGTTAGGGTCTGAGGTTGATGACAAGTTGCAGTTGTTGAGGGATCTACTGAAATCATGGACTAGGACACCAAGATTCGTTAGCGTGGTCGAATTCCAATCGTGAGAGTTCATTAGAACTCAAACTGCTGAATCAAACGTTGACGCAACCGGCAAATTTCTGGACGAAATTCCTTTCAAGTTGGGGATGATGTGGTACCCGGGAAAAACCCACAGTCATCTTGATCCGCCATTTCACTTTTAGGGGACTGTTTGTCAAATTTCGGGACGAAATTTCTTTCAAGTTGGGGATGATGTGACAACCCGAAGTTTCAAGGTTAGTGTCTTCGGTTTTGTGATTTCCCCGTTCTTGTTTTAGTCTACCTATTCGACCCGTGACTCTGTTAAACGTGCTAATATATATTTGGTAGTTGTGTGGTGTGTGTGTGTGTGTAACGGGCCAGTGTCTATGTCGTGCTTACGATTGGGCCGTAACGAATAATTGGGCCGCAATGTGTGTGTGTGTTTGTTTGATTAAGAAACCCGTTGGCATAATTGATTGAACTCGGCTCAAACATGACATGTAACATCAATGAATAACCTTTAAACTTGGCCCAAATATTGATCCGCAATGCTGTGTAGTTTCGGCCCCAAATTACTGTCCTGTTTAGTAACAATAACCAGCCCAAATCACTGTTTTGCTTAGTAAAAATAACCGGCCCAAATCACAGTTCGATTAGCAAACCACAACCGGCCCACTTGTTTAGATATTGGCTTTATAATCTGATTGTACGTACCCACTTTTCTTATCCCACATTTGCAACATAACAACCCTAGTTTCTCCTACATGCGACGGCAGTGAGACACCCCCTCTCGAAGCACTATCTCAGTCAATAGAGCCTTGTGGGTTAGTAGTTTCTTTTGTATAACTTGTATTGATAATCTTATTTTGATATGTATTGAGTAACAAAAATGTGCATGTAGATTATGTGATGATTAGGCCATATGAATGTAATTATGATCATCGAATATTTGTAATCTGTGATTATGGATTGAACTTGATTGCATCTACGTGATTTATCTATAATGATTCATCGGATGTGAAACTGTGTATAATAAAGATTAGAGTCACAAATCCCAATCCAGCACATGAGCCGTCAAATTCCTTATTCACATGGACAGTGATTTATGATTTGAAAGTTCCACATGATATACTGAACAATCACATAATGGCTGACACAATTAACCACATTCAAAGTTTATTGGACCATTAATATTGATTTTAATATTTGGATTGGCCCACAAGCGAGATGACATGCACTATTAAATGGATTTTTGCTGTTAGTTGTTTAGGTGGCTGTAGGTCTTGTTGATGATGATAATATCTAGAGGATAGGGTGTTCGGCTATGATGATAATAGCGGTCAAAGAAACAGTTCCGAAATTGATATTGTATGAATGGTCTAATTAAATAATTATTGGGAATGAGTGGGTTGTTTGAATTGGCTGGAATGGGATAATAAATTATAAAGATGAGATGAATCTGATTATATATGATTGGATTAGAGTTGCGTGATGATAAATTGTTGTTGGGTTAATTATATTGTTCAATTTGTTGGTATATGAATGATAAAGTAATTACTGGATAATGACTTAGGTTCGCGAACATCAATGTTGTAACTGTTTGATCGGATGCGGTCATGTGTGTATGGTGAATTGTTGATATGGGAAATAATAGATTTATTGGATTAACTTAATTGTAATTGGGCCGCACCTCCTTTTAATTCACGATGGGCTTAGACATAGGCAGCCCAAGCAACATATTTAGTGGACCGCATGATTTAGTTTTAATTGGTTTGGGCCTTGTGTTGTTGGGACGGGTTAGGTGTTTTGGTTAGGATTTATATGGTTTCGATACAAGATACTTGTAACCAAATGATAGTAAGGTGTTATGAGTTAATGTTATTACATGCATATTCATGTGAATGAGGTGTGAACTGTTAATGTGTGATGTGATGTGAAGATACATATAACCTGAATACACATTATAACTAGTTGATGCGTGATTTCATGCTATGAATTGTATGTTGTTATGTATGAGCTTTATGTGAAATACGTATGAGGAACGTATGATTAAACGCTACAAAACTGACTATAACTGAAATTGATACTAGGATTGGATTTATCAAACTGTGAACATATAATTAATTCTACCGAGCAAACCAAGGTGAGTTCACTGCACTTTTCTAAGCATGCGTCCCGGTGGTTTGGGACATATGGTAAACGTTTCTGAAGGGAATACTGGGTAAACTGTTTAATTAGGATGTTGGTTATTGAACACAGTATAAATCATGTAAGACCCCGTACATCTACCGTGTTGCTGAAGAAGCAACGAGGTATTTAGTTGATAGCGCTATTAGGTTTGGCACCCTCACACCGGGCCGAAAGGACGGGCGTGAACTAATTACCTGGACTTCATGACCAATGCCTAGTTAGAGGCATTGGGGTTGGGCATTCTCATCGTGTATATATAAGACCCCTTACATCTATTCAAGGTTGTTTGATACCTTGACCTCATGACCAATGCCTAAATGGAGGCATTGGGGTTGGGCATTCACATCTAGTCGCCATATACGGTAATCAAGTAATAACAACATCAAAACAAAACGTTGAACTGTTTTATACACACATCTGGTAACTAACGCGTTAACAAAACTTTGAACTCACCAGCGTCGTCTGACACACTTGTCTGCATGCTTGCAGGTCTATAGGTTATATCATTTGGAACTTGCTGTCTGGGATGTTGGAGTGGTCATGGGTCGAGATACTTGGAATTGCAAGACAAGTCTAACGGTTTCGTACATGTGGTTTATGAAACACTTAACAAACGATTTATGCTTCCGCTGTATACACTGAATTTCATTTAATGTTTTGTAACACTTAATGATAATGAATGAAAGTTTTTATTTAAATATATACTATAGTTCAATGTGATTGGTGGCTTAGATCCTGGTACGTTACACGTCCCGCGGTGTTTCCGCATGTGGTATTTTGGGGGTGTGACATGCATGCATGCATGCAATACAATCTCCCCCTCAGCCGGAGCTCACACTGGTTTGTTCGTATAGAATGACTTGTGAAGAAAGAGCTAATAGAACAGTACATGGTACTGTTCTATTTATAGTACCGAACAAACCACTGAAGCATCTTTGCTGACATCACCATGAAAATGACATCTAACCTTCTAACAACCTACAACCACTGATCTATACAAGCACTGTTATCTAAACCACTGATTACAATACAATACAAAGAAGTAAACTAAACTACTGCTTCTCATTCCGCTATTATACTCCCAGCAGTGCTTGTGTTTTCAGCAGTACTTGAACCATGACAGTAGATTGAGCATCAGTGCTTATCCTTCAACAGTCTTTAATAGTCTTTAGTAGTTGTTGAAGATCAGCAGTTGTTGTAGACAAACAGTGGATGGAGGTCATCAGATGTTAGGGCCACTTCCAAGGGGAAAGACTGATGCAAACATCTGCTTATTGTGAATCCAGTGATCTGATCCAGTTTTGGCTTTAATCAACTGTTCCTTTGTAGGGTTCAATCCCAACAATCTCCCCCTGGAACAGATGATGCCAAAACTCTTCATTATTCTTGGATTTTTATTGCCTCATCAAATATTCCCTAACTTGTCCTTTGAATTGTAATTCAAAGTCCATGGAACTTGTGTCATCCTCATCCCTACACAGTGGAAGCTCAAGTAGATCCTGTAGATCTTCAACACCCAGGCCAAGTGCTTGTTCCCTTGATATATGCTTCACTTCAACATTGGATTTGAGCAGAGTCAATACGTGGGTCTGTTTATCAGATCTCCACTTTAGTATTTTTGAATCCAATGGGTTTCTTGGGAGAGTCTTTATTGTTGATGTGTTTGGAGATGGTGGCCTGGTTATAACACTTTGGCCAGTGTTTACAGCTTTTGCCAATTCAGGATTTTCTGCTATCATTTGCTGAAGGACCATTTTTATAATGTAATCCCCTTGTGCTTTATCTGCTTCTATTTCTTTATCCATCTGCTTTTGTTTCCTTCTTTGATAAAGGATGGCAGCAGGTGGAGCAGTGGATCTCCTGATTTGTAGCTTTTGTGGTTTAACTGGAACCACTACTTTAGGATAATCAGGCTTTTGAGGAACATTTGGATTTTTCTTTCTCAACTCTTCCAACCTTTTGTAATTGGCTATGATTTTATCTTCTGACCATCTTGTGACCTGATTCCTTGACCCAAAATCAGCTGTTTTCAGCTCTTCTTTCATTCTCTTCAGCTTTAAAGTTCTTTCTGGTACATTTTTCTTGTACTTTGACCAAACCAAAGGAGTGTGTTTTACTTTGTCTCTGTTCATCTCTTGCACTCTTTCTAACTCCTCTTTAAGCTCACCAATGGTCCATTCTTTATATTGAGCTCTTTTTGCCTTGTATTTCTTGAAAGCCATGATGTGATCAGTGTAATCTTTTCTCAGGCTTTCATCATCTCTTTCTGATAGTTTCTGACAAAGATCTTTTGAAAACTGCTCCAAAGTTCTGACTTGAGTGAGCAGGTATTGAAAGTATCTTTGAATCTCTTTGTCAGATTTTTCTTTTTATTTCTTTTAGAGATATCCTTGAAGAGATGGCAGATTCCTTTTTTCAGGGTCATCTTCAGAGTAGAAGGATTTTATCTCCTCTCTAACTGCTGAAAGATCTAATGTGTGACACTTGTGCTCCGTAAAACACACACGATGTAGAACAAAATCTTTTATCAAAGGAACAATGTGTTTTGGTCTCAAAATTTGTCTATTTGTGTTTTATAATTTCACGTTTTGATTCTAGTTCAATTTCAAGCTTTAAATCGTTTTCTGGAAAGTTATACGCGAACTAATGCATAAACGTAATCAGTTTAATGCGGAAAACACTCCAGAATAGTGAAATAGGCTTAATATACCTTAAATAACTTTTATATAACTTAGAAGTAGGTTTTGAAGGCTTTGGTGTGTCAAAAACAAGTTTATTCACTCTCAGGGACTATTTGCGTCAAACTGCGAAAGTCTACTAATTCATATAGTAACAAACATTCCGAAACTTGATTATAAGCTAAACGTACCCTAAATATCTTTTACATAGCTTAGAAATAGGCTTTGAGGGGTTCGTTATGCGAAAATATGCTTATTTGATCAATAGGGACTAAAAGCATCAAAAAGTGCATAAGTTTGCATTTACGAGCATATCTTACGTTCTGAATATATCCAGATATCCAAAAAATTTTGTAATCATTAAAATATTTTAGTTTAGTGTTTGGAATGTTATAATTTCACTCGTCGCGTAATTTGGATCGATTTCGCGTTCGTTACGACTTCCGTCGTAATTAACCGAATAACGCGATCATACGACCAAACGAACCGACACCCGAGATGTTTTTGAGCATAATTTAAGTTCCCTATACTTTAACTTCATTTTAGAGCCTTGAAATGGGGTTAATGGGGCTTAAACGTGTCAAAAATGCATCAGAAATCAAGTTTTGGACCTGCAGGGACTGTTTCTGACATTCTGCCATTTTGGTCTCTGGCAGGGCGCGACAGGCCTCTCGTGGGGCGCCAGAGACCGATCTGGGCAGATTCATTGTTTCAGCAACAGCAGCTTGTTTTCTGGGTTGTGTACATGGTTTTAACAAACCATTAGCTGGTTTTAAGGTCCCCTAGTATTGAAAATCAGTGGGTAACACTTGTAAGGTCTAGATCGAAGCATGAATTACGAGAAACGATCCTAACGGTTCTTGAATTCCTATAAATACCCACTTGATTTCATTTCACAACTCACACATTTGATTCAATCTGCTCTAAGTTGGAGTTTTAACACTTCATACCTGAGTATTTTGAATCAAATCTTCCTAGCTTGGACCTTTTGTAAGTTTCTTTCATGCTTTTATTGCTTTTCAAGCGTAAAAGTCAAACAGTGTTTGACTTTCTGCTTTGACCAGTGTTTGGTCAACACAAAGTTCGATTGAACTTTGCGACGTGAGCGTAATCACGATGGTTATAGTCCCTTGTGACTTTACCTACTGACTACCACGTTAATTAGGCGTAGTGACGAGTCATAGTTTCGGTCAAAATACGTGCCTATGCGTATTTTGCAACCAAACTATTGTTGGGGTACTAAAACCGTTTGTTTTGATATCAAACTTATTTTCTAACTTAGTTAAACATGTCTTAACATGTTTAACTCATCACTCTTAGTTTAGTGCTTATATAGGGTCGTAAGATAAGCGGTCTAAACAACCGCTTAGACTTTCGAACCCGGCATGTTTGGTCGATCGTTAGGATTCAACCAAACATATATTGTGACCATAGTTGTATAGGGATTAACCTTCCGAGGTTATACCTTATGGTCACTTCGTTTAGTTAGTCGTATGATAGGTAGTTTATATGCCTTAGGAAAATGACCAAAATGCCCTTTTGCGCATAATTTCATTTTAAGCATATGTAACACATGTTTTGACATCTAAACTGATTATATAATCTAATTAGATATGTTAAGGCATATAATACTTGTCATAGGACTAGTTAGGAGTCTCGAACGTGCTTGTGCGCGAACGACGCGTTAACGTAGCATAAGCTACCTTAATGGGTCGTAAGCACTTAGGATAGGTTCCGACTTAGAATGTAGGCTTTGTTAAACCATATCACATGAGTTCCAATACTCGTTCGGTTTACAAGACCTCATTCTACCCGATCTTCCGATTTAGGTGTCGATTCGCTAACATAGTATCCATTACCCTAGGAACCGCTTCAACACTTGAACTCTTGGTCTTTTGAGCTTTGTTATACACTTTGAACCGGAACTATACGCAATCCCAGGCGAGTACATAGTTCCCCTCTTTTACCATTTTTAAATGTTTTGGGGTGATTCATATGTGTAATCGACTTGTTTTCGAATTGTATGGCATATATGTGTTCACTAAGTGCTTTTATGTGTATTATTCCGATTATGCAAATGCGATGTTTTATCCTTAAATGATCTGCCTATCTTCATAGTTAGACTCTTATAGGATATTTGAAGTACAGTTTTAGATCTTCCTATCTTCATAGTAAGGTTTTTAAGAAGTACTTTACGACTCGATGGTTGGTTGTGTGTAGATTGTTGGTGATTTAGATAACGAAACTAGATAATACAATAAGCACATGGTGGATACGCCGCTGGTACTTCCTACATATAAGTGTGCTTATTGTATTACCCTTCGTGGTGTTATCCCGAATCACCATTAGGACTTAGGATTTTTGTTGTTATTCACCAAAGTATAGTTTGATATACTACTGTTCTCCAAAGTATAGCTTGATATACTACTGTCCTCCAAAGTATAGTTTGATATGCTACTGTTCTCCAAAGTATAGTTTGATATGCTACTGTTCTCCAAAGTATAGTTTGATATCCAAAGTATAGTTTGATATGCTACTGTTCTCCAAAGTATAGTTTGATATGATACTGTTCTCCAAAGTATAGTTTGATATGCTACTGTTCTATTTAGAAATAATCATTTTTTAAATGGCATAAAACTATTTAGTAATAATCATATTGCCATATACAAAACTATTTGCCACGAGTTTTCATAATCAAAATTATGTATTGCCATACTAAACTTTTGCCATCCTCTGGCTTCAAAATTTATTTTCGACAACTCTCGTAGTTGCCAAGTATTGCAATGCCAAATGTTTTGCCATTAATTTGGCTAACAAAACCTATGTATTCGCCGACATTTTTATGCTGACTTTATTTTCACATATGTTTCAGGTTATCAATTATTCAAGCATGCAGCGCATAGGACTGCATTCAGGGCCTTAGACTTCTAAATCAAAAGACAATTAAATATATTCTTTGATTGTAAAACGATGTTAATAATATTGAAACTGTTTAGTACCAGTAGTTGTGAGCAATTTGTAACGTGACTCCCCGATATTTCTGCCGCGTGTCGTTGTATTACGCGATTAGGGTGTTACAAATTGGTATCAGAGCACTGGTTATAGGGAATAAGGTTAATAACATGCCTTAAACCTAGTCTATAACCTTTCTAGGACCCAAACGTGAGTAGACTTAGGAACTCTTTCCTAAATCCTCATCCTTATTCGTGCCACAACTACTCTATGATTTACGAATCATCTAACCTTAGATGATTTATCCTAAACCTTAGGCTTTATGCCTTGGGGTATTCCTCAAAATGTTTTCTCAAAACATTTTCATTGAAATATTTTTCAAAATGTTTTCTTAAATGTTTTTGTCAAAATATTTCGCAAACATGTTTTATCTCAAACGATTTGTATCAAAAGATTTCTTAAATGTTTTTCCTCAAACATTTTTCATCAAAATCTTAGGTTTTAATAATGTGAACATATGCAATCTAGAAGGGTGGATGCCTGTACCCTGAGTTTTCTGTCTAAGGCTAGAGTGTTCGTACAAATCCGCATTATCAGACGAGTCACTCTTACCTGGGAACTCTTAGGGTGAGTGTCCACTTATAGGCTTAGCATGTCTTCGTGAAGCATTATAAAAACCCATCCATCTTGACCCTACCGAACGATTTCTAAACGACCTTTGTAACACTACTCATTCATATTACCCTCGGTAATATGTTTACTCTTCACGACAATCGAAACATCTTTCCTTTCCAATACTATTTCATCATATTACCTTCGGTGATATGTTTGATTCGATACAATTGAACTGAATTTCATTTCATTTCACGACACTATGAGATCCTATTTTCATTTTCAAAACTCTTCCTTTGTTTTTCAAAATTTCAAATTTTTACCATTTGGATGAGAATTTTCAAAATTTCAAACACAAAGTTTCTTTATTTTAAAATTTTAATTTAAAAACATTTTTTTAGAAAAGCAATAAATTTTTAACAGGTAAAGAATTTATAATACAAACCATTAACTCGGTTTGTATTCTCTCATCCAAAAATATTACAAAAGTTTGGTTAAGGGTTGACGATTGATACTAGGGTTTTAAGGATTAGGGTTTTCGAGTTTCTGTTGCTGGTGTGCTTGGTTACGTGGTTCTTCGGTGCATGATTCTGTTTTTTTACGTGTTATGGAGAGAGTTGAAGTGTTTGATAGGGATGGGAATTGTGACAACTGTGTTCTGTAATCGATGTTCTATGTAAAACAATGATGATTATTAATAAAACAATGTGATTTGGTGTTATTATATGTGTTTTTTTGTTATTATGTGTGTATTTGTGTTTGGTGATTTTTTTCAATTTGATTCAATTCCGATTTCAAGCTCTAAATCGCTTTCTGGAAGGTTATACGCGCACTGATGCGTAAATATAACCAGTTTAATGCAACGAACACTCCGAAATAGTGAAATAGGCTTAACATACCCTAAATAACCTCCACATAACTTAGAAATAAGTTTTGGATGGTTTGCTGTGTTGAAATCAAGTTTGTTCGATCGCAGGGACTATTTGTGTCAAACTGCGAAACTATACCGATTTGTATAGTAACGAACATTCCGGAACTTGATCATAAGTTAAACATACCCTAAATATCCTTTACATAGCTTAGAAATAGGCTTTGAGGGGTTCGGTATGCTAAAATAAACTTTATTGATTAATAGGGACTAAAAGCGTCAAAAAGTTCACAAGTTTGCATTTCCGCGCATATCTTACGTTCTGAAAATATCCGGACATCCAAAAATTTATGTAATCATTAAAATATTATGTTTTAGTGATTGGCTTGATAAAAATCCATTCGTCGCTTGATTTGGATCGTTTTTGCGTTCATTACGACCTCCGTCGTAATTTACCGAACAACGCAACCGTACGACCAAACGAACCGACATCCGAGATTTTTTTGAGCACATTTCAAGTTCCCTATACTTTAACTTCATTTTAGAGCCTTTAAATGAGGTTAACGGGGCTTAAACATGTCAAAAAATGCTTAAAATTCAAGTTTGGGGCTTCAGGGGCCCTGTTCTGCCAAATTTCAATTTTGCTGACCTGCAGGGTCCTTACGGACCGTATGGGCCTCCTCTTGCGGTTCGTAAGCAGGTCCCAGATCATCAGAATTTGTTTTCCAGCTTGTTCCAGCTGTTACACACTTATGCACATGGTTTTGGGCAATCTATGGGCTGGTTTGAAGGCTCCCATGGTATTCAAATAAGTGGGCACGAGGTGTACGGCTTAGATCAAAGCTCAATCTTCGAGAAATGATCCTAACGGTTCTTGAATTCCTATAAATACCCACCCCCATTCCTTCTCAAAACCCACATTGATCTGATTTTGGCTCTCTAAGTTGAAGTGCATACTTCATACCTGAGAGTAAATCGGATCATATCTTGCGGGGACCTTTTGTAAGTATTCTTTCGTTCTTTTCATTCATTTTTATCGTAAAAGTCAAACTGCGTTTGAGTTTCTGCATTGACCAGTTTATGGTCAACGTGAAGTTCGTTTGAACTTCATAGCGTGAGCGTAATCACGATGGTTATAGTCCCTAGTGACTATGCCTACTGATTACCACGTTATCTAGGCTCAGTGACGAGTCGTAGCATCGGCCAGAATGCGTATTCTCGCGTATTTTGTATCCATGCTACTTTTAGGATTAGTGCTTGTGTAGGGTCGTAAGTCAAGCGGACTAAACACCCGCTTAGACTTTCGAACACGACCCGTTTGGTCGATCATTAGGATCCGACCAAACATGTTTAGTGACCATAGTAGCATAGGGAATAACCTTCCGAGGTTATACCTTATGGTCACCTAGTTTAAATAGTTGTATGATAGGAAGTTTATATGCCATAGGTAAATTACCAAAATGCCCTTTTCATAAATAATTGGTAATTAAGCATATGTAACCTAAAATTTTGTCACGTAACTGATTATACAACATAATTAAACATGTTTTGGCATATAATACTTGTCATAGGACTAGTTAGACGTCTTGAATGCGTATTTGCGCGCACGACACGTTAAAGTAGCGTAAGCTACCTTAATGAGTCGCAATGGGTCGAAAGCACTTAGATTAGGTTTCAATTTAGGATGTAAGCTTTGTTAAACCATATCACATGAGTCCCAACACTCATTTGGTTTACAAGACTTCATCCTATCCGATCTTCCGATTTAGGCGTCTATTGTTTGATTAGTGATTCGATTACTAGGTGCTGCTTGATTTCTCTGGTTTACTTGGGTTGTTGAAGTTCTTTGATTGAGGATACTTTGCACTACATGTGAGTACATAGTTCCCATATTTTACTATTTTTAAATGTTTTGGGGTGATTCATATGTATGAAATGATTTTCAAAGTTTAAACGATGTTTTCAAAAACGATTAAGATGGTTTATACAAAACTAATAACGATTTCAATAAAGTGGACAAACTTGTTGGTTGTAGTTACATAACGAATGACATTCATTAGCACTAATCAAGCAGACCAGTATTAGGTTATGGTACCATAGGATCTCACAAATCCCGTTATCTTACAGCACCCATGGTTATGTGTGGGGGTTGTGGGTAACGACTGAATCTGATGTTAATTAACTTACCCTTTGGTGGTTTGTTAATGCGAGAAACGAGATAGTCGAGTCACGAAGGTTTGAATGTTGTTAGCGAGACGACCATAAATAGTTTTCACAATTAAAACAAGGATGATTTTAAACGATTTAAACGAGTTAACGATTTTGAAACGATTTGAACAAGATAAACGATTGTTTTTGGTTAGTGTTTAGATAACGGGACGGGTGTAATGTGATGAAAGCATGGTGGATACGCCGCTGGTACTTCCTATATATAAGTGTTTTCAACATATTACATACCGTGGCGTTATCTAGTTCACTTGGGTAAACGATTTTGAAATGATGTCACACGACGATGTTTTTTTCTAAACGATATAAACCA
Organism: Helianthus tuberosus; assembly: GCA_030545235.1. NCBI lineage: Eukaryota > Viridiplantae > Streptophyta > Magnoliopsida > Asterales > Asteraceae > Helianthus > Helianthus tuberosus. The sequence continues at coordinate 15,153 of JARYGA010028002.1, read as the reverse complement.
TACGAGTTTTATTAACGAGTTTTTATGAGATGTTTTACAAGATGGTTTTCTAAAACAAAATGTTTTTGGGGCTAAGAATCATGGCTACGAGATTTTATAAACTATAACCAACTTGATTTGAGTTGATTAATTATGTTGCAATACACTTTTCAAAACGAGGTTTGTATTTTGACTCTTGTAGTCTAATAAAGTACTGCAACATGTAAACAAAGCCATGATTTCGATACTCTTCTAAAACCTATGTACTCGCCAGCATTTCTTTGCTAACTTTGTTTTTACATATGTTTCAGGTGTTGTTGCTTGATTGATTCTAGGATGCATGCGTCACATAGGATTTGGACAAGGCCTTAGTGACATAATAACTATGATAGATGATATAAAACTTGTTTGTTCTATGTTAAGACAATGTTAACGTTTAATGTTATCAATAAAACGAAACACTTTTTGTATCCATGGTTATGAAACGATAATTCTGTTACAACACTCCCCGACGTTTTCGCCACGCTTTGTTGTTTTACATGGTCGGGATGTGACAGAAGAGTTGGTATCAACCTTATGGAAGGTTATTCCCTATGCTACTATGGTCACTAAACATGTTTAGTTGGATCCTAATGATCGACCAAACGGATCGTGTTCGAAAGTCTAAGCGGGTGTTTAGTCCGCTTGACTTACGACTCTACACAAGCACAAATCTAAAAAGTGACGAGCTAAACATGCTAAAACATGTTTAGTTAAGTTAGAAAATAGGTTTGGTATCAAAACAAACGGTTTTGATACCTAAAAGTAGCTTGGTTACAAAATACGCGAGAATATGCATTCTGGCCGAAGCTACGACTCGTCACTGAGCCTAGATAACGTAGTAATCAGTAGGTATAGTCACTAGGGACTATAACCATCGTGATTATGCTCACGTTATGAAGTTCAAACGAACTTCGCATTGACCATAAACTGGTCAAAGCAGAAAGTCAAACGTAGTTTAACTTTTACGATAAAAATGAATAAAAAGAACAAAAGAATACTTACAAAAGGTCCCCGCAAGCTATGATCCGATTTACTCTCAGGTATGAAGCATAAACTTCAACTTAGAGAGCAGAAATCAGATCATTTGTGGGTTTTGCAAGTGAAAGGGGTTGGCTATTTATAGGAATTCAAGAACCGTTAGGATTGTTTCTCAAAGATTGAGCTTGAATCTAGGCCGTACACCTCGTGCCCACTGATTTGAATACCATGGGAGCCTTCAAACCAGCCCATAGATTGCCCAAAAACATGTGAATAAGTGTGTAATAGCTGGAACAAGCTGGAAACCAAATTCTGATGTTCTGGGACCTGCTTATGGACAGCAAGAGGAGGCCCATACGGTCCGTAAGGACCCTGCAGATCAGGAAAATTGAATTTGGCAGAACAGGCCCCTGAAGCCCCAAACTTGATTTTTAAGCATTTTTGACACGTTTAAGCCCCGTTAACCTCATTTCAAGGGTCTAAAATGAAGTTAAAGTATAGGGGACTTGAAATGTGCTAAAAAATATCTCGGATTTCGGCTCGTTTGGTCGCACGATTGCGTTGTTCTGTTAATTACGACGGAAGTCGTAACAAACGCAAAAACGATCCAAATTAAGCGACGAATGGAATTATATCAAGCCAATCACTAAAACATAATATTTTAATGCTTACATAAATTTTTGGATGTCCAGATATATTCAGAACGTAAGATATGCGCGAAAATGCAAACTTGTGCACTTTTTGACGCTTTTAGTCCCTATTGATCAATAAAGTTTATTTTAGCATACCGAACCCCTCAAATCCTATTTCTAAGCTATGTAAAGGTTATTTAGGGTATGTGTAACTTATGATCAAGTTTCGGAATGTTCGTTACTATACAAATCGGTATAGTTTCGTAGTTTGACACAAATAGACCATGCGATCGAACAAACTTGATTTCAACACACCAAACCATCCAAAACTTATTTCTAAGTTATGTGGAGGTTATTTAAGGTATGTTAAGCCTATTTCACTATTCCGGAGTGTTCGTTGCATTAAACTGGTTATATTTACGCATCGGTGCGCGTATAACCTTCCAGAAAGCGATTTAGAGCTTGAAATCGGAAACGAATCAAATTGAAAAATCACCAAACACAAATACACACATAATAACATCAAAACACATATAATAACACGAAAGCACATAGTTTTATTGATAATCAACATTGTTTTACATTGTACAATGATTACAGAACACAGTTGTCACAGTCTCCCCTACTTCAGGAAATTTCGTCCTGAAATTTTAACTAGAGGAAGCTTGTGAAAACAAATGCGGATATTTCGCCTTCATTTGGTCCTCACATTCCCAAGTAAACTCTGGGCCACGTTTGGACTCCCAACGAACTTTTACCAATCGAATCCATTTGTTCTTCAACTGTTTGAAAGTACGGTCTACGATCTCCATGGGTTTCTCGACAAAGTGCATCGTTTCATCGATTCGGATCTCATCGAGAGGAATGTGAAGATCAGCGTCAGCTAAACACTTTCGCAAATTGGACACGTGAAAAGTCGGGTGAATATTCCCAAGCTCTGAAGGTAGCTCTAGTCGATAGGCAACCTTCCCAATTCTTCCCACAATCTTGAATGGACCCACATATCGAGGTGCAAGTTTTCCTTTCTTTCCAAATCTCACGACTCCCTTCCAAGGTGAAACCTTGAGTAGGACACGATCTCCGACTTGAAATTCTAACGGCTTGCGTCGCATATCCGCATAACTCTTTTGACGGCTCCGAGCTGTCACAAGATTATCGCGGCTTTTATTGATTTTGTCTGTTGTTTCCAGAATGAGCTCGGGTCCAGTAATAGTGTGAACACGTGTAAACTAGAAGAGTGAGTGCCTGTACTCTGAGTTTTATGTCTAAGGCTAGAGTGTTTCTACAAATCCACATAATCGGACCAGTCACTCTTACCTGGGAACTCTTGGGGTGAGTGTTCACTTATAGGAGAGCATGTCTTCGCGATACATTATTTTTGACCTATTTACTTTGATTAGTCACTGCCTGTCATTTGTTTGTTCGAGGTAACGAACGAATGGTCGCCTCTCTTGTGTTTTATCGATGCCTCTTTTGTTTTTTTCAACCTCACTCGTTTCTCCTGTTTCCTTGTTAGACAATGCCTCCTCGACGCGATGCTCGAACCGATGCTCGAACTTTTACTGCTGAAGAAGTCACAGCCCTTGTCTCTCAACAAATGGCTGCTGTGCTTCCAGGTGTTGTGACCCAAATCCACGAGCTATACAACAACAACAATAATAACAACAACAATAACGCACCTTGTAATTTCAAGAATTTCAATTCTGCGAAGCCGCTTAAGTTTCTGGGTCACAAGGAGCAACTGCGCTCATGCAGTGGTTTGAGAGTATCGAGAGCACATTCAGACATATGCAGTGTCCGAATGCGCGTAAGGTTGAATTTGCTTCGAGCGTGTTTGAGAAGCGAGCGCTTACCTGGTGGAATGGTATTATGCGCGATAGGGGTGCCGAAGTGGCAATGGCACAAACATGGGAAGTGCTTCGGGCTCTCATGATGAAAGAGTTTTGTCCCTATCATGAAATTCGGGTTTTGGAGCGAGAGTTTGACGATCTAAAGCAAGATGGGGGTGAACACCGTGCGTATACGGATCATTTTGAAGAACTCAGTCTGTTGTGTCCCACTATGGTTACCCCACTGGAGAAAGCAATCGAGCGATATATCGATGGTTTACCCGATTCCATTCAGGATATTGTGACTGGTGTTAATCCTACCACCATTCGTCAAGCGATCGAGTTGTCGGCTACCCTGACTGAGTCCCAAGTCAGGAAGGGTAAACTCACCCGTAAGGGTGATAAAAAGAAGTCGACCGATTCTGACAAGGAAAAAGGAAAGGGTAAGAAACGCGAGTCATTGAAGAAGTTGAAGAAATGAAAGGGAGCTCAGAACTTTGTTGTTACAGCACCGACTGCTCAGAACCCGCAGAGCCCACCAGCTCAACCGCCTGCGAAGAAGGCGTATGTTGGTACCGCACCTCATTGTGCTCGCTGCAACGGTCATCATGTTGCACAGCAAGCTTGTAAGCAATGCACAACGTGTGGTAAACTTGGGCATTTGGCCAATATTTGTCGTCTGGGACAGAATCAGGTTGCCCAGGTTCAAGCTCCGGTTCAAAGGTATGCTGCGAGATTCCCACCGGGTTCATGTTTCAATTGTGGAGAGTTTGGTCACTTCCGCAACAACTGTCCGAGGCTGGTGATTGCTAATGCGAACCCGAATGCTAATGTCAACGCTAATGTGAATCCCGCTCGTGGGAGAGCATACAATTTGAATGCAGATGAAGCGAGTGTCGACAACGAGGTGGTTAACGGTACGTTTCTTGTTAACAATCGACCTGCATCTATTCTTTTTTATTCTGGAGCCGATAGAGGTTTTGTTTCTTTATCTTTTGAGCCTCTACTTGCGATACCTAGAACTAAACTGAGGAAACCCTTATCTGTCGAAGTTGCTACTGGTAAACCTATTGTTCTCGATTATGTTATTCGCGATTGTCAGTTGAACCTTGATAACCATCTTTTTCCTATTGACCTCACACCGATGCAACTTGGGAGCTTCGACATTATCGTTGGGATGGATTGGTTAACTAAACACCACGTTGAGGTGATTTGTTTCGATAAGATTGTTCATATTCCTTTATCCTCTGGAGACGTTCTGGAAGTTCATGGCGAGAAACCTTCAGGTGGATTGAAGCTTATGTCGTGTATGGAAGCCCAAAGGTATTTACGAAAAGGATATGTTGCTTTTCTGGCACATGTCACCGAGGAGAAAGACAAGAGCAAGAGTATTCAGGATATTCTGATTGTTCGGATTATCCGGAGGTGTTTCCTGATGAACTGCCTGGTTTGCCTCCAGTTCGTCAAGTCGAGTTTCATATTGACCTTGTACCCAATGCCAACCCGATTGCGAAAGCACCTTATCGTCTTACACCATCGGAGATGCAAGGGTTATCGAAACAGCTTCAAGAGTTATCTGAAAAAGGATTCATCCGTCCATGCTTTTCACCTTGGGGAGCTCCTGTCCACTTTGTGAAAAAGAAAGACGGATCTTTTTGAGTGTGTATCGATTATCGTGAGCTTAATAAGCTTACCATCAAGAATCGATATCCCCTACCTCGAATTGATGATCTCTTCAACCAGCTGCAATGTGCTTCATGCTTTTCCAAGATCGATCTGCATTCTGGGTATCATCAACTTCGTGTTCTCGAAGAAGATATTCCCAAAACTGCTTTCCGCACAAGATATGGGCATTACGAGTTTACTGTCATGCCTTTTGGTTTGACAAATGCCCCAACTATCTTCATGGACTTAATGAATAGGGTCTGTAAACCTTATTTAGACAAGTTCATTATTGTGTTCATCGACGATATTCTTGTTTATTCAAAGTCCCGAGCCGAGCACGAGCAACACCTTCGCTTAACATTGGAACTCCTGAAGAAGGAACAACTTTTTGCTAAATTCTCCATGTGTGAATTCTGGCATAAAGAAGTTCAATTCTTGGGTCATATAGTCAATGAGCAGGGTATTCATGTGGATCCATCCAAGATTATTGCTATTAAAGACTGGAACACACTGACGACGCCTACAGAGATTCGATCTTTTCTTGGTCTTGCTGGTTACTATCGTCGATTCATTTCAAATTTCTCAAAGATCGCGGTTCTACTCACTGCTTTGACTCAGAAGAATAAGCTTTTTGAGTGGGGACCCAAGCAAGAAGAAGCGTTTCAAACACTGAAGCAGAAGCTATGTGATGCTCCTGTTCTATCTCTGCCCGAGGGAAGCGATGATTTCATTGTCTATTGCGATGTGTCCAACTTAGGCCTTGGTTGCGTCCTCATGCAACGGGGTAAAGTTATTGCATATGCATCTAGACAGCTGAAAATTCATGAGAAGAACTACACGACTCATGATCTTGAGTTGGGAGCTGTGGTTTTCGCGCTTAAAATCTTGAGACATTACCTCTATGGAACGAAGTGTGTGGTTTTCACATACCACAAAAGTCTCCAGCATATTCTTAATCAGAAAGAGCTCAACATGAGGCAACGTCGTTGGGTTGAACTCTTAAGTGATTATGATTGCGAGATTCGCTACCATCCTGGTAAGGGGAATGTCGTGGCTGATGCGCTTAGTCGAAAAGAGCGAGTCAAGCTTCATTCTGTTCGAACTCTATCTGATCTTCAAACTCGTGTTTTTCAAGCTCAGCAATTTTGTGTTTCACAAGAACCCCTAAAAAACAGTCATCAGTTTCCAAACCCTAATTTCTCTCTCTAGCATGGCGATTTTGGCTCCCCTTGAAACTTTTGATTTTTCTGCATGATCTTTGTATAACAGTCTGATCATTAGAGTGTTGATTCATCAATACTACTAATTCAAACTTGTTAGCAAAAGGATTGCGTTTAATCTAGGGTTTTCTGTCTGTTTTATTAATCCCAGTCGATCCTGTGTAGTTGATTTGGTGGGATAGATCTATTGTTTTGTCGGTCCTTCTGGTTAGGCAGAAACCTAGACTTAACAAGAACTCTATTCGATTTCAATTGCTTCATGGGATAGGATTATGCTAAATTAGGGTTTTGGGTTTGCTGTTTGTTTTTCGAGTTTTTCTAGTGCATGGTTGACTGTTTTACGTGATGACTGAGAGAGGTGATGTTTATGATGAGGATGGATATCCGTTTTTTTCCTAATGTTGGTGGCAACGTGAATGATGATTCGGATGTCACCCCGGGAACAGCTCATGTGCGTGGCATTAGTTTACAAGTAACGAATATTGAAGGAAATCCGATGATGCCGAGAAGGGGTTTGTATGCTACATCGGGTACTTCGATTCTGGATGGGTTGTCGAAGATCTCCAAACCGACTGGTGATCCTCATGTTAAGCCAATGTCCTTGGATACTCTCAATCTGAACAAGTTTGATCAGAAGGGTCCAGATGGTTTTTCAGTCAATGCTGAAAACATTCGGATGAAGAATGGTGAGGCAGTTCATTCAAGTGGAGGGGCTATCAATAAGCAAGAGAACATCAGACAATCATATGCGGAAAAGCTGGCTGAGATGAAACCAACTCAAAAGGTGAATTTTCGTTTTCTAGAAAGTCCACAGGCAGGTGATGATGTTGATGTCATGATTCCTATTGAGTCTGTTAAGCAAGTTCAAGATAGGTTTGCGAATGTATTGTTTGGATATTTTCTAGGAAAAAGATTAGCCTTTCCAGTTGTTGACTATTATGTTAGCAATAGGTGGGAGAAATATGGAATACAGAAATCTATGATGAATGGTAAAGGGTTTTTCTTTTTTAAGTTTAACTCGAAAGAGGGTATGGAACAAGTGCTGCAGGATGGTCCTTGGCTTATACGGAACATACCGATATTTCTAAAACAGTGGACGCCAAACACTGAATTAAAAAAGGAGGTGTTGAAGAAAATACCAGTTTGGGTAAAGATGCATGATGTTCCAGTCGCGGCATACACTGAAGATGGGCTTAGTTTGATTGCGTCTAATATTGGATCTCCAAAGGTGTTAGACAATAAAACAACTAATATGTGTATTGATTCTTGGGGTAGAAGCAGTTTTGCTAGAGCCATAATAGAGCTTGATACTGATAAGGAATTCAAAGAAACTGTTACAGTGGCAATCCCGAATGTGGAAGATGGAGGTGTATTGAAAAGTGATATTAGGGTTGAGTATGAATGGAAACCACCAAAGTGTGTGACGTGTAATGTGTTTGGTCATGGAGTTGATGATTGTCCGAAGAGGAGTAGGGATAAAACTGAAAAAGAGAGTACCGTGAAGGATATAGTGGATGATCAGGGTTTTAGGAGTGGGAATAACAGGAAAAAAACATCAAAACAACAATTTCATGTTAGAGAAAAACAGATATTTGTGTATAGGCCAAAGAATATGAATGAAAAGATAGATTCTAGCAAGCCAAGTTCGTCTAAGGCTCCAAGTATTGCAACCAGTAACCCGTTTAGCACTCTAAATGATGTGGATGAGGAAGGGAATGTTGACTCTGAGGAAGTAAAGCTGGGTACGGATGAAGGTGTTTCTAAATTCATGGCAGAAAATCTGAACGAAGGGACAATAAAAACAGGTGCAAGCACACCTGCTGAAGGGGTTGTCAATGGATAGTATAGCTGCTTGGAATGTGAGGGGTTTGAACCATCCTCTGAAACAAAAAGAGGTTCAAAAACTTGTAAAAGATAGTGGGTTACAAGTCTTAGCTATCTTAGAATCGCATGTTCAGATGGATAAGCTTAGTAAAGTTTGCAAAAATGTGTTTAGGAATTGGGATTGGGCCTCAAATGCTGGTTGTTGCAGTAAAGGTACTCGAATAATATTGGGATGGAACGTTGATAATGTTGATGTTATGGTGTTGCATACAACTGATCAAATAGTTCATGCACAGATTATTTTCAAGAAGCCAAAAGTCTTGATATATGTCTCTTTTGCGTATGCTAGCAATAGTGATCATGAACGAAAACAATTGTGGGATTCTTTAAGAATGCACAATGGTATCGCTAAAAATCATCCGTGGGCTATCATGGGTGATTTTAATGTGGTTTTGAACTTAGAGGACAAATGTATCGGATTGTCTTTTGTGAGTGCAGCTATGAAGGATTTTAATGAATGTGTTACGGATATTGAAGTATTTGATGCTAAAGCTCATGGTATGCACTTAACATGGAACCAAAGGCCAAAAAAGGGGGTGGGTATTAGAAAGAAGCTGGACAGGATTATGGTAAATGTTAAGTTTGTTTATTCTTTTGCGGATGCTTATGCCTGGTTCCTTCCGAATGGTATTTCGGACCACACCCCTTGTGTTTTAAAAATTTTTGATGCCATCCGTAATAAACCGAAACCTTTTAAGTTTATGAACTTATTGGTTCACAAAAAGGAATTCTTGAATATTGTTAAGATAGGTTGGGAGATGGAGATTGATGGGGGTCCCTATGTTTAGGGTGGTAAAGAAGCTGAAAGGTATGAAGCATTCTTTTCGGGTTCTAATGCAAAAGCAGGGTAATATTCATAGACGTGTTGTTGATCTAAAGAATGAGCAGGATGAACTTCAATAGAATTTAGATTCGGATCCTTTTAATGTAACGTTTAAGGAAGCTGAATCAAAATGTGTAAAACAATATAATGAAGCTTTGCTTGATGAGGAGAGGTTCTTGAAGCAAAAAGCCAAGCAAAAATGGCTTGAGGTGGGTGATTCTAATACATCGTACTTTCATAATGTTGTCAAGTGTAGAAATCATATTAACAAGATCCATGTTATCAAAGATACTTCGGGTAATGAATATGAGGGGGATGAGGTAGCGTCGACTCTAGTTAATCACTTTCGGGTCTTCTTAGGAACGGAAGGAGGAGGGGTCAAGAGGGTTCCTCATGATATCTTCTCGACAAAAATTAGCTCTCATTTGGCGGACACTATGTCCAGGCCGGTCACATAGGAAGAAGTTAAAACAGCGATTTTTTCAATTAATGAGAATAAGGCGCCAGATCCCGATGGCTATACTTCAGAGTTTTTTAAAAAGGCCTGGCCGATCGTTGGAGATGAGGTTACGAATGCGATTATGGATTTTTTTTCTATCGGGCCGTTTACTACAGGAAATAAATCATACTTTTATTGCGTTAATCCCAAAGGTGGCTACCCCGGGAGTAGTAACAGATTACAGACCTATCTCTTGTTGCAATGTTGTTTACAAAGGTATAAGCAAAATCATCACGAGCAGGATTCTTGAAGGGTTAAAGGAGATCATTAGTGAAAACCAGTCAGCGTTTGTTCCAGGAAGGAGAATATCGGATAACATAATGCTAACTCAAGAGATTATGCATAATTATCATCGTCAAGTTGGCCCTCCGAGATGTGCTATGAAAGTGGACATTCAAAAAGCGTATGACACGGTTGATTGGATGAGGTTTATGTGTGATATACTGTATGGGTTCGGATTTAAATAGCAGTTTATTAACTGGATTATGGAATGTGTTACAACTTCCTCGTTTTCTCTAAGTATAAATGGGAATATCCATGGATACTTTAGAGGTAAACGCGGGTTACGGCAGGGGGATCCAATGTCTCCATATCTATTTACAATGGTGATGGAGGTTTTGACTCTACTTCTTAGTAAAGCGGCCCGGTTGGATGATTCATTTAAATTTCATAATAAATGTGAAAAACAAATGATCATTAATTTATGTTTTGAGGACGATCTCTTTTTGTTCGCTAGAGGGGAAACTAATTCAGTCAAAGTCATCATGAGATCTCTAAAAGAGTTAGAAGAAGTGTCCGGTTTGGTTCCTAGCAACTCTAAGAGCACCATTTTCTTTTGCAATGTGCCGCTAAGTGCTAAAATGCGGATTCTAGAGCTTACCCCTTTTGAAGAAGGTAAACTTCCTATTAAATATCTAGGTGTTCCTCTTTTGGCGTCTCGGCTTCTTGTTAAAGATTGCAAAGTCCTCGTTGAACATATGAACAAACGGATATCGGATTGGAAGAACATGTTTCTTTCTTTTGCTGGTAGACTCCAACTTGTCATTTCGGTTCTCTCTTCTATTCACGTTTACTGGGCATCAGTGTTTCTTTTGCCGGCGAGTATCATTAAGGAGCTTGAAAGTAAGATGAAATGATTCCTTTGGGGTTATGGGACAGCGTCTAAAGGGAGAGCAAAGGTTGCGTGGAACGAGGTTTGTCTTCCGAAGGAGGAGGGTGGCTTAGGCATTCGCCGGATTTCAGATGTGAATAAATCGCTGATGGCTTATCATTTTTATAGCATTCTTTCGGGCAGGAATTCTCTTTGGACCAACTGGATCGATTTACATAGGCTTAAGGGTCGAAGTGTTTGGGATATTCCGGTTCAAACTAGTTCTTCTTGGGGTTGGAAAAAGTTGCTAAAATGCAGGCCCATTTTTAGAGATTTCTTGTGGAATAAGGTGGGTAATGGTCGAAACACGTTTCTCTGGTTTGATAAATGGTGCCATGATGGTCCGTTTAATGATGTTGTTTCTCCGAGACAAATGGCTAGATATGGTTTTAGTCTCACTTCTAAAGTGGCGGATGTTATTGATAATGGATTGTGGGATTGGCCGGAAGCTTGGAGGAACTTGTATCCGGTTCTCTTTCAACTTCAACCGATGACCCTTTCCACTGCTCAGGATGGTATTTTGTGGCGGAATATAGATGGTAGCTTAGTCCCGTTTACGTCTAAGGAGGTGTGGCATACCATCAGAGCTCGTGACCAACCGAAAGGGTGGTCAAAAATTATATGGTCCTCGTTTAATATTCCCAAGCATACGTTCTTATGCTGGTTGATTTTTAAGAAGAAACTCTGGACGCAAGATAGAATTCAGCAGTGGAATCAAACTGTAACTGGATCAATGAACCAGATGTGCTGTTTATTGTGTTATGCAGGTTTAGAGACGCATGAACACCTCTTCTTTCAATGCTCATACTCAAAGCAAGTGTGGACGTTGGTTCGAGGAAAAGTTGGAATGCAATCGGTTATTGAGAGATGGGAAGATATCGCTAATTGGTTGATGCCGAAAGCTAGATCAAAATCTGTTTTGTCGATAGCCAGTAAACTGGTTGTTGCTGCCGCCGCGTATGTGTTATGGTCTGAGCGTAATGCCAGATTCTTTAGTAACAGGTTGCGACCTCCGGAGCAGCTTTCGGAAATTATCATAAACACGGTTCGAGCAAAGCTAATATCCTTCAAATATAAGCCAACGGTTAACGTAAAGCAATTTTTGGAGGAATGGATGATTAACGGGGCAGAGTTTTATGGTGATGACTGAAGACTTAGCTAGTTGAGTTTTTATGTCTTGTTTATTCTTGGTTGTGTTTTGCTTGTCTACTCTTTTGTGGTATGTCACGAAGAGAACTAGGGGGTATTTTTAGCCTTCCTACTTGTTTTGTTTTGTTTCATATATAAAATCACCAGGGTAAACCCTTTACCCAAAAAAAAAATAAAAAAAATTGTGTTTCACAAAATTTGATGGGTACGGAATTACCACGTCAGCTTGAGCTTAAACTCGAAGCGAAGGATCGTTTGTGGATTCCGAAACAAGACGATCTTTGTACCTTGGTAATGGACGAATCTCATAAGTCTCGATATTCTATCCATCCTTGTACTGATAAAATGTACAAGGATCTTCGTACTCAGTGTTGGTGGCCTGGTATGAAAAAGGATGTTGCCTTGTATGTATCAAAATGCCTGACTTATCTTAAAGTCAAGGCTGAACATCAACGACCTTCTGGTTTGCTTGTACAACCAGAGATACCGGTTTGGAAGTGGGAGAACATTGCGATGGATCTCATCACTAAATTACCGCGTACTTCTAAAGGTCATGATGCTATTTGGGTTGTTATCGATCGATTAACGAAATCAACTCGTTTTATTCCAATTCACGAGGATCTATCTGCTGATAAACTTGCAAAGATTTATGTTGATGAGATTGTATCATGACATGGTGTTCCCTTGGATATCATTTCTGATCGTGATGATCGATTTTCATCTCATTTCTGGAAGACCATGCAATCTGCTATGGGAACCTAACTGAATCTAAACACTGCTTATCATCCCCAAACAGATGGTCAATCTGAGAGAACGATTCAAACTTTGGAGGATATGCTTAGAGCATGCGTGATAGACTTTGGTGATAATTGGGATTCTCATCTTCCATTGATCGAGTTCTCTTACAACAATAGTTATCATGCTAGTATCAATATGGCACCATTCGAAGCTCTCTACGGTCGAAAATGCCGTTCACCTGTCTGTTGGAATGAGAGCGGTGAAGCTTCGCTTACTGGACCTGAGCTCATTCTGGAAACAACAGACAAAATCAAGAAAATCCACGATAATCTTGTGACAGCTCGAAGCCATCAAAAGAGTTATGCGGATATGCGACGCAAGCCCTTAGAATTTCAAGTTGGAGATCGTGTCCTACTCAAGGTTTCACCTTGGAAGGGAGTCGTAAGATTTGGAAAGAAAGGAAAACTTGCACCTCGATATGTGGGACCATTTAAGATTGTGGAAAGAATTGGGAAGGTTGCCTATCGACTAGAGCTACCTCCAGAGCTTGGTAATATCCACCCGACTTTTCACGTGTCCAATTTGCAAAAGTATTTAGCTGACGCTGATCTTCACATTCCTCTCGGCGAGATCCGAATCGATGAAGCGATGCACTTTGTCGAGAAACCCGTGGAGATAGTGGACCGTGCTTTCATACAGTTGAAGAACAAACAGATTCGATTGGTCAAAGTTCGTTGGGAATCCAAACGTGGCCCAAAGTTTACTTGGGAACGTGAGGACCAGATGAAGACGAAATATCCGCATTTGTTTTCACAAGTTTCCTCTAAATAAAATTTCGTCTAAATAAAATTTCGGGACGAAATTTCCTGATGTAGGGGAGACTTTGACAACTGTGTTCTGTAATCGATGTTCTATGTAAAACAATGATGATTATTAATAAAACAATGTGCTTTGGTGTTATTATATGTGTTTTTGTGTTATTATGTGTGTATTTGTGTTTGGTGATTTTTTTCAATTTGATTCAATTCCGATTTCAAGCTCTAAATCGCTTTCTGGAAGGTTATACGCGCACTGATGCGTAAATATAACCAGTTTAATGCAACGAACACTCTGTGTAACACCTGTGCCTCCACGGCCATCACACAAATACTGTAGCAATGAAATATTGTATTTCATACTTGGTCTTTGTAAAAAAATATGTGTATCATTTGCACATATCAAAATTTTGTTCAATTTCAAACTCTAAATCACTTTCCGGAAGGTTATACGCGCACCGATGCGTAAATATAACCAGTTTAATGCAACAAACACTCCGGAATAGTGACATTGGCTTAACATACCTTAAATAACCTTTACATAACTTAGAAATAAGTTTTGAAGGCTTTGGTATGGCAAAATCAAGTTAAATCGCTTACAGGGACTAAAGTTGACAAACTGCGAAAGTATGCCAATTTGAACTGTAACAGACATTCCGGAACATGACCATAAGTTAAACACACCTTAAATATCCTTTATATAGCTTAGAAATAGGCTTTGAGGGGTTCGGTGTGCTAAAATAAACTTTTGGGTCATTCAGGGACTAAAAGTGTCAAAAAGTGCACAAGTTTGCATTTTCGCGCATAACTTACGTTCTGAATACATCCGGACACCCAAAAATTTATGTAAGCATGACTACATTATATTTTAGTGTTCGCCATAAGAAAAATCCATTCGTCACGTCATTTGGATCGTTTTTCGCGCTTATGCGCATTCCGTCGTAATTAAGCGAACATCGCGTTCGTACGACCAAACGAACCATCATCCGACATATTTTTGAACATGTTTCAAGTCCACAATGTTTAGGCATCATTTTAGGGCCTTAAAGTTGGCTTTACGGGCCTTAGAAGTGTCGGAAATGGCCTTAAACACGTGCAGGGACCTAAACTGTCATTTTTGAAACATATGTGCAGATCAGAGGGCCCAAGCGGCCCGCATTGTGTTTGCATGAATCTAAAGCGGGCCGCATGGCACCTTCTGACCAGATTCAATGTGTTTAACATCAGTTTGCAGCTGTTCTATCCTCCACCACACATTCTAATTTGTCTAGTCATGTGATATGGATGGAATTTTAGTCACCACAACCTTCCAACACATGTACGGCCTTGATCGTTTCCCCTTTCCCAAGAAATGATCTTAACGGTTACCCGAATACTATAAATACCCCAACACCCCAATGCAAAACTTACAAGAATTCTGATTTTGAGAGCTCTAAGTTGAAACCATTGTTTCATACCTGAGTTCTTGAAGTCGGGATTAGCATTCGGGGACCCTGGGTTAGTATTCTTTCGTTCTTTTCCTTATTTTACTGCTTTTCGAGTCAGAGAGTCAAACTTTGTTTGACTTTCAGCGTTGACCAGTAATGGTCAATGCGAAGTTCGTTTGAACTTCGCAACGTGAGTGTAATCACGTTGGTCATAGTCCTTTGGGACTATGCCCACTGATTACCACGTTGTCTAGAGTCGTAGGGTAGGCGATCTAATAAATCGCCTATACCTTCGAACTCGACCCATTTGGTCGATCATTAGG
>JARYGA010028001.1:0-22998 GCA_030545235.1 Helianthus tuberosus | reverse complement strand
CTTTTTACAGAACTTGCAGCGGATACTGCCTAAGGAGTTCTTAGAGCTGGAAGGTGCACTTGTATTAGGATTAGGATTAGGCCTTTGGACTTTTGAAGCATCATTCCTCTGATAATTGTTCTTCCTGTTCTTCCTCATACGCTCTTCCTCCTGTACGCACATAGCGACCAGTTTACTCATCGTCCATTTGTCCTTCTGAGTGTTGTAATTGATCTTGAATGCTTCAAAGGACGAAGGAAGCGAAGTAATGATGAAATGAACAAGGAAACCATCACTGATTTCCATTTCCAGCCCCTTCAGCTTATTGGCCATGTCATTCATCATCATGATGTGCTCGCGAATGCCGCTCCTCCCATCATACTTAGTTGTCACCAGCTTGAGAATAAGAGTACTAGCGTGTGCTTTAGACGTCCCCTTGAACTGAGCCTCCACATGTTCCAAGTAGGTTTTAGCATCTTCAGAATCAGGAATGGCTCCCCTGATTGCATTGCTTATGGACTGCTTCATAAACATGAGAGACATGCGGTTACACCTAGTCCACTTGTCATGAGTTAACTGCTCAGCAGCAGTACTAGTAGTGGTAAGGTCCGCTGGCTTATTCTCTCTTAGAGCATAATCAAAGTCCAACAGCCCAAGAGTAAGCATGAGATCATCCTTCCATGCAGCAAAGTTATCACAAGTCAAAGGTGGAATCCCGCAGTTGGGTGCTGATAGTGGAAATAAGATGAGCAAGTTATGATACTAAGGAAGAAATCCTAATGTGATCTAAGGGCACGTTAAACTAAGGCAGGCATAAATAATGACCATTTTACATTATGAAGCTGTGATATTGTCTATTACTAACATCAAAATAATAGACTTAGCTAAAAAATTCTACTTAAACGAAGACAAAACAGCTTTGGCCAGAAGTGTAATCATTTAAGCATATGTGCAAAGTGGTTGTAACAAATCAGCTTTGGCCAGAAATTGAAACAATCACTTTAGTTATGCACCTGTTGAGTATGCCATCTATGAATGAATTAAATCAGCTTTGGCCAGAAATTAAGACATTCATGCTTATGATGCACACACAACATAGCTTTCGTAATACTTGAACGATAAGTAGATGTATCATGTCAGCTTTGGCCAGAAATGATACATCAAAAGCTCATTCAAGTTAAGCTATTCTGGTTTTGCAAAACATTATCTGATTCTGATTAATTAACTAAGTAAATTACAAAACCATTTATTTAATAGCAAACCACCCGTTAGCGCGGATCGAACTTGTTGTCTCGAGTCGAGACCTTTGTCTCGAGTAATGACCTTATGGTCTCGAGTTGAGACCTTTGTCTCGAGTTGACACGTTATGGTCTCGAGTCGAGATCTAGTGATCTCGAGTCGAGACCTCTGTCTCAAGTTGATACGTTATGGTCTCGAGTTGACACGTTATGGTCTCGAGTCGAGATCTAATGGTCTCGATTCGAGACCTCTGTCTCGAGTTATGAAGGTTTAATGGCCTGATGATTTCGAGACGAGACCTTGTTGTCTCGAGTCGAGACTGATGGTCTCGAGTCGTAATCTGATGGTCTCGAAACTTCCTGTTAACAGCTGTGAATGTGAAACATAACTGAAAATTCGAAAATTAAGAATTGTGATATAGTTTCCAATTATAACATTGATCTATTTTATCATAAAATTTCGAAAACATAATCTGTTTATCCTTTTAACAAGATTTCGAAAAAACTTAATAGACAAAATTAGATCAAAATTAGGGAAACATTTAACAATTCAAATCACATTCCAAATCATAAAGGAAAATTCGAATTTTAACTAAGAACATGATGAACCCTAAAAAATAACCTTAAACCCTATATCCGAAATCTGGTAAATTATTGAACATTTAAACAAATTCTTGAACATTATGATTTCGGAACAGTAATAATAGATGAAACATATGATCCGAAACTGATCCGAGATGACATAAATCGAACAGTAATGACTTCGGATGATGAAAAACGAATTTTTAATTATCGTTTTAAAACCTGTTTTCCAGTTTTAATCCAGATTTACGGATAGAAAACAGAACTGACTAATCAACATATGCTCTGATACCACATGTTGGTTCAGTTCTGTTTGTACATGAGGGAAAACAATAAAACATACCTGTCACAGCAGAAAGTGCAGTGGAGAATCCAGTAATGGAGTTCGACATGCTTGTCATCTTGATCTGGTTCCTCCTTAGGGTGCTGACTGATGATGGGGACTTAGAAATCGAATAGGGGATTCGATTAGGAGAGGAGGTCGAATTATTGATGTTATGCTTATGGGGTGTGTCTAATTGTGTAACTGAGTAACCCTTTAACCTCCACATAATTCTCCTTATATAAGCACCCAGGAGGAAACCTAATTAGTTAATAAGGGTAATATGGTCCATCAACAATTACCAACTAATTATTTAATAGGTTATTATATATTTTGATCTATATTATGTAAATGATTATAATGGCTATAGATTAAATATTAATACATAATATATTTAATCTTACATTGCCTTCACTTTCCTTTCCCCTATTGATGCAGTGGCGATCTCACCGGAATTCGTTTTTCTCCGGATCCGTGACAACGTACCTCTGTAGACACCGATGGTTTACCTTTAAGTCCTCATATCCGTCATCTGTGGCTTTTAATTATCACCGTTGGCGTCGTAAAACAACCAACGATACTACCGTTGTCAACGTGAACCAGGGACGTCTCCATCTTCGAACTTATAGGCTGACGAGATGTAATAACAGACCGAAATGGGGTATTAGCCGGACACCATGTCTGGCCTTTTCATGGTTTTACTCCCTCTTTCGGTCTCTGTAGGTGATGATATCCTTTCTGTCTCTCTCTAAATTTTCTGCATGTGTTTGTTTAAGAGAGAAGAAAGATAGAATGAAAAGTGACTGCGTACGTGTGTAAGAAATGTAGCGTGTGTTGTCAAAGAGTTTGGTGAAGCCATGTGTCGAGGTGATGGAGCCATGAGTCCCGATATTGAATAATCAAAATTTAAGTGTAGTAACATACATGTCACACTATTTCAATTTAAATTTAATTTATATTCTACATATTACTAGATGAGGGAAATAGTCAATTGGTTGTGTTAGTTGATTACAACTTATCTGAAAACCAATTGGTTGTTTAGTCAATTGGTTGTGTTACTACATGAGGGAAGTAGTCAATTGGTTGTCTCCCTTACCTGAAAACCACCCAAGGTTGGTTGCTCACATGATGGATTACAACTTTCATGTCATACACGCCCATAGGTAGCGACCTTAAAGACCACCAGTTTCATCACTTGAATCTCTATGATCAAATCGATACACGCCTATAGGTAGTGACCTTAAAGACCACCAATTTCATCACTTGAATCTCTGTGATCTAATCAATTTCTAAACTATATCTTAGATACTAACCGTTTTCGAATGGTGCTTGGTATCTTGACATACCAAGCTAAACTTCTTAAATCTCAAACTGTTTTTAAATAGCATTTGAAATGCAGTTTCCATTTCTTATTCTTCTGTGACTCCTTTTTTTTTTACCAAAACTTTTTCACATATCATGTGATGACAGAAACTTCTATAATCTTCTTCCCGCAGCGTCAACTTGTAATAAATATGAAGATGGGTGATAAATTTATTATTTCATTGACTTGTGGAAGGTAGTAAACTCTTTCATACTTTGATGTGGTTATCGTCTACTATATTAATTAACAAGATTTTTGTGCATTGTTGGTTGTATATTGTGCTTTATGGTTTTTCTTTGTTTTGAGTGGGTTGTTCCTTTGTTTTTTTGGTTTGTACCTTTTGTGTCGGTGGGGAATTTAAAAGGGTAAGTGTTTAATTTCCCTCTCAACTTTTCTATTTGCATCCTAGCAACATGTGTTGAATCTAGATGTTTCCCAAGGGAGATAATTTTTCGGTGAACTTTCGCTCACTTATTTTCTAGTGAATAATGAAAAAAAGAAGCAACGTCCTAAAGTCGACCTTCATGTTGAGACAAATACAGTCTAAATGCTTTTATTGGAAAATATAAATAGTGAAGGATTGTGGCTTAAACAAACATTGTAGAAACTAATACCTCTATTAAGGTTCTTAGTTATCTCTTCTTTCCGTTTCATTATAGCAGCCATATGCAAATAAGTTTTGCTTATCCCTATTGATAATTATGTCTTGCCTACTACATACGTTGCAACATGTTATGAGGAAACCACAAAGTTACTAAATAAGCAACATGCAATATACTATGACTCATAAGACTAAACCATAGGCTAACCATATTTAAAATGTAAATCACAACCTCACTGAAAAAGCGCAACCCCATAGCATTCCAAAGGAAACAATTAAGAATTTCACCATGGTTACAATACGCTAGCGCGGTTGATACAGACATGCCTCTCTCAAAATAAACAATGGGCATATGGTAATCTTCACCAAACACGTGGGTCTCTCGGATAAAGCCACAACTATCTTCATAGAGACCCCAAACCACAATAACCAACCCACAAATATCAAATCCAATCACCCATAAGTGAAACTCAGACATCCTTTCAACAAAATTATCACATGGACAAAAACATCAGACTTGGGTGCGTAAAAAACGGTCCTTCGATGAGACTATTCTCATCGTCATCAAAGCTAAAAAGCCCAAAAAACATAAAGGGAAAACATCTAACATATGCTAAAACATCTTGGAATACAAAAAACATAGACAACCTATGAAAATATGGAATCTAACAATCTCCGTTCTCAATAGCGTTAGAAAAGAAAGCATTGAACAAAAACATCACAACTAAAAAAATAAACAACACGCAAAACGATTCTCAGATGAGAATAGACTCATCCTCACAGAACCAAGAAAATCCACAAAAGCATGTGGTAGAAGTATGACAAAGTAAATCCGACTAAGTATAAACTGCAATTAAACCGCTAAGCCAAAAGCCACAAAGAAATAAAATACGACATGTAACCCCACTAAACACGTTTACCGCATTCCCTAAAGGGTTAACCGGAACCTGAAAACTGTAAATGGATAACTAGAAAGAACAAACCCAAAGTATACAAAACCATGAAAAAATGTTAACTAAACATCTTCATTCTCACCAATGTGACAAAAGCATGACAACCCAAAAAACATTGAACACAATGTTGGCAAACCCCCCCCCCCCCAAAAAAAAAACAGACATGCAAAAGGTTTCTTAGATGAGAATAGACTCACTATCACCAGACCCACAAAACCCATAAAAGCATGAAACAAATCGGATAACATTTAGCGCATTCCAACTGGAAAACTATGACAACTCGTATTTCAGAACCTTTCGTTGTGCTTTGATGTAACTTGTTTGGACAATATTTGATTACGTGATATGTGGTTTTAATAGAATGTTTGTATGTAATATGATTATGTGTGTAATGTATATATATAGGTACTGTAGTCGCACAACACAAACCTAACCGCACAATTTAATTCGGATCATGAACACCTTTGGGCCGCACATTACGTTCTATCCATTCACTCCTCTCGGCCCACTATACTTGCACTCGAGACCAAGGGCAGCCCAAGTAAGGGTTCGGCCCACTCCCCTTATCCTCTTATACGTTTGCACGCACCCATTAGTAGGGTTGCTTCTCATAATTTAGCAAGCACAAGAAATACACAAACCCTAGCTCTCTCTCTCCTTCCCTCTCTTGTTCGACGGCAGCCCCACCCCCGTAACTCGAAGCCTACTTTCTTTGCAACGTGATCTTCCTTGTCTAGTATCACATCACACACTCCTAGTTAGTGTCTTTGTTATTGTTCGATTGTATGATCTTTAATGTGTTGTTATCATGTGTTTTGACTAGGGTTTCACGTTAGAAGTTATGTTAATCAAATATGATCATGAAGTTTGTTTTGTTACACATGAAACTGTCTTGGCATAATGATTAGAAACATATGTTAGAAGGAATGAACTAAGGGGATATAGCAATCGCATGACTTAGTTTTGATATACTTGGTATTTTAAAGAGTGGATATAGGCTACTGGAATTATGAGCCGAGAATATATGTGGCATTGTATTATCGGTTTGAATTGCATGTTAATTCACTAGGATGATGATTGATCGAATGCTTTGAATGATGAGTTGTTGTTGATTGTTCTTGATTAGGATAATTAGGGTTCATATTAATCAAGGAATGATAAACTGTTTTGATCTATTTTGAATAACAACTGATCATGACTATTGTTAGAGAGATTTGGAAACGTTGGAGTATTTTTAGAATTTATTAAATAGATTGTAACTGACTCCCTAAAATTATGGCATCACATTCCCAATCGCACAAGATCTGATCGTTTAAGGTCTGATCGTACAAGAGCAGTCGCACAAGTCCCTGATCGCACAAGCCTATATGTGTTAGGGTACAACTGGTTAGGCACACCGTATAACCCTTTTAAGTACAATCGCACAACATCTTGTGGATCGCACAAGATTGTGCTGATCGCACAAGATGTTGGGCCGCTCCACATGTTAAGTTGTGATATGTTGTTGGGCCGAGCAGCCCAAAAACCCCAGTCGCACAAGTGTTTCGAATCGCACAAGTATATTGGATCGCACAAGTTGATTGTCTGTTTGTATGTTTGGGCCGTATGGGTTTTGTATTGCATGTTAATGGGCCGGGTTTGTTTTCAGTCGCACAACCCGTTGTGAGTCGCACAAGATTGTGCTGGACGCACAACAGGTTGGGCCTGGTGATAATTGGGCTTTATTTGCTCGCACAAGATGATTGGGCTCGCACAAGCTCAACGGCCCAATCATCTGAGTAGCACAAGTTTGGGTTATGTCTATGTGAACTGTATGCTACTTTTAATATGATCGATGTGTTTGCCATGTTCGCTATGTGTTGTGACTTGTTAGCTTATGTGTAAACCTACGTGCACTACTTGAACCTAGACCTGACTTGTATGGTAACCATGTTAGGACGTTGTTGACCACTAGCAGCTTGATTGACCTCTTTGTGTATCTGCCGAGCAAACCGAGGTGAGTTCACACTCTCTATAAGGCATGGGATTCCCGGTGGTTTGGGAATTGGTTAAGAAGCTAAAACGAAACCTACATATTCACCTCTAACAGGATATGTACCTTCGTCCTCGGTTGGGAAGGACGACTACATTTAACCTGCGTATTCTCGGTTGGGTAGAGTACGTACCTCCGTCCTCGGTTGGGAAGGACGACAAAATATAACTTACTAGACAAAACTCTATCATTAAGTCCCTCATTTTTATATCAACTTAATCGCCGGGCTAATGGCGAGCGGGTCATTAGTTAATAGCGCTATTAGGGTTGACAAGCCTAACACCATGCCGGGAGGACGGGCGTGTACTAATGGATCTGGGCACTTAGTCAATGATGATTGACATTGACGTAGGGCACAACTTTCTCAGTCAGTTGTCGATATGGTAACGGGTCTAGTGGATAACATGGGGTAGCCCCCACAGCATATGGTTTGGGAAACAAGGAACTGATTAACTACTGGTTTTCAAACGAACTTATGGTTTTTGGAACAACTTTAAAATGAACAACCAACTGTGAACTCGCTCAACTTTGTTGTTGACTTGTTGTTACATGCCTTGCAGGCTTTTAGGTACATATTGTTGGAACTTGCTGTCTGGGATGCTGGAGTGGTCATGGGTCAAGTCACAAGTAGTCACAAGACATGTCTGATGGTTTTTTTTAAACACCTGTTTTATGGAACTCATAACAAATTGTAATATGCTTCCGCTGGATAATAACTCTTGTATTGTAACACTTACTTTAAATAAATGAAAGTTATATTTTATCTTTATAAGTTCAATGTGATTGGTGGCTAAGATCCTGGTAAGTCACACGCCCTGCGGTGTTTCTGCGAGTGGTATTTTGGGGGTGTGACAGATTGGTATCAGAGCCATTGGTTATAGTGAACTTGGTTTTAAAAAGGGGGAAACGTTTTTATAAAACCAGACTATATCTGAACAGTTCTGAAAACGTAAATACGACCATGACACTCAGCTCCAGATTGCAAGGTTCGTCCTTCTTACTTGTTGTATACATTACGTAACTAGTACACATTTGTTTATGACGAAACATGTCACGACCCCCGACTCACCCTGGACGGAATCGGGAGCCGCGAACAGCCCAGTGGTACCGGTGATTATTTTTTTGAAAAATATTGCAGCGGAAATTTCATCAGGACCGTGAGTTAGGAAAAATATCAGAGTTTAGAAAGCACCGGATTTTATTTATTAAATAGATGGGTTAAACCCATGTTTTACAATGGTAGCTTTAATAAAGATAAATTTTATAAAACAATATTTCTTAATTTGATTTAATTAATAAAATAAGCCACTTCTTGAAGCCTTTCAGTGCCGTATCCATCTCTTACTCCAATCTACTGTAATTACCTGAAACATGTTTGAAAAAGGTTTTGTCAGCGGAAAATACTGAGTGAGTTCATTCATTTTGCTAAAACGACTCATTTGTTATAATTCACAGTATTAAGAGAGATTACAATGTTTCCAGATATCAAACCAACTACCCACGGTATTTTGTCACTCGACCCATTGGCCCTCCCATAGTCCAATGGTGTCTGTGACTATGGTCAGATCACCTCTTGGCTGCCCCAATGGTGAAGATTATCAAGTAATGTATACAAAACCCCACATACCGGCTGTAACTTGGTGATTACATAAACTTAATCACTGTAATTATAACCTTTGAAAATAAACATGCTTTTGTAAATAAATTTGATAAAAAGATAATGACTCACATTATAAGCATGCAGATTCATACTGTAACATCCTAAAAAACGGGTTTGGTAATCAAACCACGTTAATAGTAAAGACGGGTAAAATACCGTTAGTGGTAAAAATTAACCCGGTAAATATTAGGACTCAAATAAATAAACCTAATATTAATTTAAAAGAATGAAAAGAATACTTGAGAAAACAAAAGTATATAAAAAGGGCCCGAGTTAACGGGACTTAAAAGAAAAACGGATTTTTAAACAAGATAAAGTAACTGGGAATAAATGACCTAGTTAGTTATAAGTCTTATAGTGATAAGACAATTTGTTAAAAACATACTACATGTAACTTGGTAAAGTGTAGGGACCAAAGGTGACAAACTTGAAGCAAGTTTGTATTAAATAAAACATCTAACACCAAAACACACACTTTAAGTGTGTGTTCTGGTAGTGAATCGCAGGAGAGGCCAGGGGGTTCCATGCCTAAACCCTAGCTAGCAAAAATCAAGCAATTGAGAAGCCAAATCGACTCCAAATTGAAATCTAAGCTTAGATTAGTGATCACTTCAGTGAAAGGATCATAAGGTATGTCAAAATTTCCACTTTGGTTCCATCTCAAATCTGGATGAACACATAAGAATTCGAAATTTATGTTGCATGTTTGCTATTTGGGTAGAATAGGGTTGATATGGTGTCTAGGAGTAAGCCCTAGACAAGTATATGTTGAAATCATGCTTAGCTCAAGTTTTTGTTGATACTAAATTCACGTATGAGATGTTTTTAGGGTTTTGATTTCAAAAAAATAGTGTTATGATGTCAAGAACAAGCTTAAATTGAAAGCTGAATTCAAACGATTCTTGATCAGAGTTTACAGCCGATTTGTATTGGCTGTAACCTGGACAAAAAGTGATAAAATAATGTGTTTCTTGAGTCTAGAATGTAATTCCAGGAAATATCTTTAAAACCCCACTGGAATCGCATTTTTTCGACGAAAATCGAGCGTTTTATGAATTTTTCCGTATCAAAGGTTCAAGCTGCGTTTTCTGGCAGAAATTGCAGCCCATCACGAATGTCATAACTCAATTTAGGAATTGAGTTATGATCTCAAATTCTTACAGTAGAAAGTTTTAAGCGATTAAAAGAACCGCCAATTGGAATTTCGTCAATCGGATAAACGAGGAATTTTTAATGAATTTTTCCGTAAGCTGCAGTCAGAAGTGACGAATCTGATTGCAGCTTAGTAAATGAATTTTCACGAATTTTTGGTAAAGAGTTAGATCTTGAAATTTTAACTCAAGGGCTAACCCTCCGAGAGGTACGCCACATAAAAAAATCATAATTTTTGAAGACTTGTAAACAGGTTAAACAAGTCACCAAAAACAGCCAATTTTCATTGATATGAAATGCCTAAATGAAATCGCGGCTTACTAGTTAGTATGTAAAAATTGATTTTTTGTTAAGAGTTCGGATGAAATATGCCTAAGTGAGTTCAATGAACCAAATGTGCATATGAATATGTTGGTAAGTCAATTGACTTTTAAAAGTCAAACTAACCAATGATAAAGTCAAATAGTAGTTTCGACATAGAAAATACGTGAGGTGGAATAGTCGTGAATTGAAATGACTAATCTAACCACCTTGTGAATGATGATAGTTTGTCGCCTAACGAGCTAGGTGGAGGCTTGGGAAAGAAGCGGTCAAACGAATCAAGCACGAGAAGAAAAGCATATTCGGATGCGAGGTAAGTATAGCTTACACTAGTCATATAGTTTAGAATGTCCTTTTGTTGTTTTGATTTCGAACAAGACAAATGGAAAGTTGAGATATGGTGTTTCCGGCGTGTAGTCGTACGGAACAAGATAACCAATAAGGGTAAAATTGAAATTTGGACACTTGTTGATAATAATTATTGGTTTTGAAAGATACATATTTCGTAAGCCTTATTAGGCCAAAAAGCGTTAAGAGGTGAATTATAGTTAAAATGACCGTGCGGTGTAAATCGGAACGAGTCGTGTAGACGAGATGGCAATAAGCTTTATCTCGCCAATATTATCGGTCATTTAGACCAACGGGTCAAAAGGTGAAAATATCACTTTTTGACAATATCGACTAATGGTTTGATGAGTTGTTTGATTTCAGAAATAAATATCGAGTGGATATTTACATCGCTATTACTTAGTAGATATTGAGGCAAGGTACTTAAATGGGTCAATGTAATGATCCGAGCCAGGTACGCATAATAAGATAACTCTCATTTAAATGTAAGGCTAATGAGAGTTAAACGAAGTCTAAAATAAGTTTTTGGTTACCTTAATAGGTAAACCAAATGTTACGGACGATGGTCATTATATTTGTTATAGGTTCCTAACCATTACCAAGAGTTTAATAAGGGTTTTAGCCATGAAAATGGGTTGCATTGATGGTTTGGTTCGAATTTAAAATGACCCTAAACATGATTTCCGCAGCTTTTTATACGGATTTCGACTAATCTTAAAAAAATCATATAAAATCAACCGTTTATCCGATTTGGGTGTTCTATACCTTTTCGGAAAGCTTATGAAGTAAATTTTTACTGTTTTCAATCATAAGAAACAAATGTGGTTGTTAAATAGGCCAAAAGAATGAATTAAACAGCTGTTCAAAACCTTGAAAGCTGTTTGAAAAATGAAAATATAGTTGCTGTGCTGATTTTATAAAAATCATATAAAATCATAGAAAATTCGTTAGAAGGTGTACCTTATATGCTTGCGAAGGTATTGAAGTTTTCTACGATCCATCTTTGAACATGTTAATCTAGTTCGGACTTTGAATGGGTCATAATGGTCAATTACAGCAGCTGTATAGAAAATCGCTGCACATTAACTATGTCATTATTAATCCAGAAAAAGACATATGATTGCGTATACTTGATTTAGTCATGCCACCGTAAGTTACGGTGGAGCTGATATGATTACGATGGTTACATACTAAGTTACGGTGGACCCAGAAACAAAGTATATTTTATTTAGTTTTAAATTCCCGGATTCGTTTAGACACGTTTTAAACCTCGTATGACTAAAGTATTTCATGTTTATGGAATATAGGTACTTTTGGATGCCGGAAGACGATCAAGCTCAGCGAAGAACCGAACACGATAAAGATACACGCTTCCGCACTTTGCCACGTTGAAAATTTTAAACAACGAATTCGATCACGTTATGTAGAATAACTTATGATTTGTAAATCTTTTAGTAAACCCGTATTTCCGATGCATTATGTAATCGAAATTACATGATTGTTTTCGTAAAAGATTCATTAAACCTTAAATTATAAGAACGGGTGTTACAAGTTGGTATCAGAGCCTTGGTTTAAGAGATTCAAGTATGGCGGGAAAGCTATGCTTGGACTTAAACCTTATGCTCTTAATAAAGAATTGGTGTTCGGTTCGAGGCTTGATCGCAAATCCGGTAAGTACATGTATGCTAATAGCTAAGCATGCTAAAGTGTTGTAAACAACACATAGGGCTATCGTGTGATACACGTTACCCCTATTAAAATGATTGATTTAGTCGACAAAAATACGCGCGTTGACGCGTATAGTAGAAAAAAAAGAGCCTTTTATTATAATACGGGCGATTATTAAAGTTGACGTTACTAACTTTTGTGAATGTTTTAATTGAAGGACACTCGCGTTTGAAGACGACGAGAGTCAAACGAATTGTGGATATGATGATGGAACGGTCCGAAGTATGACAGGAGGAGCATGCTCACCGAGGACTAAATCGCGTAACGACCGCGAACAAGATTAATGACAAGGAACGCCCGTCGGGGCAAATATTACCAGGTGCACATTTTAAATAATCGCACAAATAATAATATGCAACAAATACGTAGAGGTTGAAAGTTGCATATGTAGATTTAAAAAAAAAAACTTGGAAAAGCCCGAATAGAAAATCTATCCGGGATATTGTTCCAAGAGAAACCAAACAGAGGCGTTACTTACATAGGACGTAATGTGAAAACTATAAAAAGGTCGTGTATGTCATGTGTTAACCGCTTACTCTGGCCAAGTAAGTAGTGGCATATGATACCACGAGTTTCTTATAGCGGACACAGAATTGAAATATCAAATTTTGTGAATACTAATTGTACCATAAGTAGGATTCAATGGTTCAACTGAATTAGTTCAAGAAATCGATGACAAACGGATGAGATGAAATGATATAATTTCCAAAGTGACTAGGTTCAAGTCAAAAGATATATAATCAATAGATATTTAAAAATGAATGTGAAGGACTTTTAGAATCAATAAAATTCTTTGTCAAAAGAAAGCTTACTTTGATTGGCAATTGAGGAAGACTTAGAATCAACAGGTTCAAAATGAAATAAAAACATGAAAATGATTTGTCAAATATTGAATTATGATATGAGAAAATCAATGTGCTGAGATGAGTGAATTGCAAAGATATACCAAAAGACAATAGAGTTAGTGTATCATATTTTTTTTTTAGAGTTCCAATTTGTTTTAATTGTGAAACAATGTGATAATACACTATTAGTGACCATATTTTTCTTACTATGTCCTAGAGATCGAAATATAATAAGAACAAGTTGTTTTGTCATGACCAACCATTATATTATATTTGTAAAGCAAATGTAATATATATTATTTGTATCCCTGTCTGAACCGTATCTTACATATCAAATATAAATACTACGTAATATATTTTATTTGTTAC
The DNA here is from genome assembly GCA_030545235.1 of Helianthus tuberosus. NCBI lineage: Eukaryota > Viridiplantae > Streptophyta > Magnoliopsida > Asterales > Asteraceae > Helianthus > Helianthus tuberosus. The sequence goes on along the minus strand of JARYGA010028001.1, from coordinate 9,505 downwards.
GCATTTTTTTACTATATGTAAATGGTCGCCACTTTTAAATAAATATTATTTTAGTATTTTACTATACTATGTAAAATAACTTATATTTACTATGTAATATATATTACAAAACACTGCAATAAAGTTATTACATTACAAAATATTTTAGTATTATTATTTTGTAAAAGAAATCACTATTATTTATAACGTTAAATGAAAGTTGTAAATAAAGGTGTAAAAATATTTATTGTACAAAAGTATTTGTAAAATATTTTGTAAATATATAACACTTAATGAGTAATTTCTAGGTGATTACTTATTTTTTTATTTTAAAACCATATAATATTGTGAATGTATTTACAAATGTTGTAAATAAGTGAAAACGGGGATTATTCTTATATATTACAATGTTCCCCTAACTCAACGTAGTTGATGACTACCATATTATTCTTATATGGTCATTTTATTGCCAGAGCGTTACGGGACATAGTTACCACAAAACATGTGATAGACAATTATTTATATAATTTTATTCGTCCCTCTAATTCTTGTATTGTTTTATGAAAATATGTCTTCTCCTTACAGTACAAAGTAAAATATATAATTAAAATTTACTAAATAAGTATGATGACTTAATTTATATACATTAACTAGTTATTATCATGGTTGGATATTGGTTAGTGCAGCCTTGTTTAAGCATAGGTGGCCAGTCCATGCCTAACTAAGGCTAGGCTATTTAATATCTGCCCCTGACAATAACCCTAGTACTTAAAAATTATACTAACACTACTATTATTAATATATTATTACTAATAATAAATTTATTAATAATAAATAACTTAAAAATGAGAGTATACCTTAACATAATATTTAAAAATATATATAAAAATATAAATTCTTCACCTTAATGGTTTAACAAAATTGAATCGATATCAAAGAGTCACCGTTTTGCAATAATGCGGTTCACAGTGCAAAAAGCGGAATGATATTTGAGTTTGGATAAAATAACAAATCGGAATGAAGCCCTCCAGTGGTCTTCATAAATCAAACGAACCACATGCGTAACAAACAGTGCATGTGTGTGGATTTACCAAGAAATGAAATAGATCAATATTTACTACTATGAAAGAAATCCTCATGGTATGATTGACTATTAAGGGAAATAGAAACGCGAAAGTCAACTTATTATATGCAGAAGTCAGAATTTTAAATGAAAGAAATATAAGAACTTTATCTGGAATTTCGTGTGATAACCGTTGTTAAGTGACATTACCATGGAATGTTAAATAAAATGAAATAGGGAATTTGCAAAGGTATGTGACTCCTTTTTGTAGTGATAATAATGATGACTCTGATTAGACTGTGCACCGATGGTTGTGAAATCTTGTTACAACGTACCTTAGTGAGATTCATGTCGTTTATAGGATCACAGGGCAAAGTGCTATTTTTAGTTCTTCTACTGACAGAATTAGCATTGGTGTCATCGTGCCCAAATTTATCTTTTCCAAAGGTCTTGCCTTGGAAGTCGTGTGTGATATACTTCAACGTCTGTGGACGTAAAATTTTAAGTTTCATATGTTTTCTTGTGCACTAGCAAAATTTTACATGCTTCTTACTTGTGTTAATAGTCTATGGGAACGCATTGGAATTCCTTATACTTTTGATGGTGTCCCAATCTTAAAGGGTTTTCATTGCACGAGCTACGAGGTAGATAATCAAACGAAATAATGTTTAATATTGAAAGAGAGATTCCTAATAAAGAAATCTAGACACAGATGCTTGTGCTTTATTCCAAAGTGTCAATCCTTATGGTTTTTGGATTTCCTTATAGATATACCTATCTATATAATCACATATTTCACATGCTGAAATAAACATACCATTTATCAGGTCAATGTATTTAACAGATTCATATTTCCAAAAACAAGTCAGATATCAAATCATGAAACTATTTAGGGAAATATTGTCACTTGTTTGATATATTATATACCCCGTCTTATCCGATTCGCACGCGGAGAGGTAATCTCAGTATATCCGGACAAACTGGAGAGTCTTGCTACACCATACCCAGTCTTGCCGGAGAAAATTTTCTATTTCCCATAAATAGTATCTTTTCAAAAGTGCCTCTTTTATTAGAGCTTTTATCCAGAACCAAGGAAACTTATATTTCCCGTAACATATCTTATTCTAGCCCAAATAATATCAATAAGCAAAATTTAAATGTTATTGCTTATTTATCATATCTTGCAATATTCTAATTATCATTCTTATGGCATACCAAAACCCATCATACTTTATTCACATAAGTACTTAGCTTATCTTGAAGTTTTATACTAAGGCATCTTTTCTTAAGTTCAAGTCTAAATGCTATCATATGTGCTACCAGTTAATAGCAATCTCCTAACTCTTTTATATAAACTTAGGTATTATTATCACAACACTTATAGGCTTAAATCAGTGGCTCTGATACCACATTCTGTCACGACCCCCGACTCACCCTGGACGGAATCGGGAGCCGCGAACAGCCCAGTGGTACCGGTGATTATTTTTTTGAAAAATATTGCAGCGGAAATTTCAGCAGGACCGTGAGTTAGGAAAAATATCAGAGTTTAGAAAGCACCGGATTTTATTTATTAAATAGATGGGTTAAACCCATGTTTTACAATGGTAGCTTTAATAAAGATAAATTTTATAAAACAATATTTCTTAATTTGATTTAATTAATAAAATAAGCCACTTCTTGAAGCCTTTCAGTGCCGTATCCATCTCTTACTCCAATCTACTGTAATTACCTGAAACATGTTTGAAAAAGGTTTAGTCAGCGGAAAATACTGAGTGAGTTCATTCATTTTGCTAAAACGACTCATTTGTTATAATTCACAGTATTAAGAGAGATTACAATGTTTCCAGATATCAAACCAACTACCCACGGTATTTTGTCACTCGACCCATTGGCCCTCCCATAGTCCAATGGTGTCTGTGACTATGGTCATATCACCTCTTGGCTGCCCCAATGGTGAAGATTATGAAGTAATGTATACAAAACCCCACATACCGACTGTAACTTGGTGATTACATAAACTTAATCACTGTAATTATAACCTTTGAAAATAAACATGCTTTTGTAAATAAATTTGATAAAAAGAGAATGACTCACATTATAAGCATGCAGATTCATATGGCCAAAGTTTAGTCTACAGATAAGCCTTGATATATTGCAGATTTATACAGGCAGAGCTTAGCCTATTGATTTAGCCTTGTAACCTAGTGCACACGAACTAGGTAGATAACTTAATACAACAATTACGATAACTCACGAGATTAAAACCCTCACAACGAATGACAAAGTGCAATCACTTAAACATCCATCGGATTCACAACGAATGACAAAGTATTCCCCGAGTTCAGGTGGTACTCAAACATCCTGTCGGAATCACGACTAATGACAAAGGATAGCGCTTAAACATCCGGTCGGATAGTTTCAATCGATCGGACATTGAATCGTAGCAGCGATCGAGTTAATACCCGGTATCGTAGCAGCACCCCGCTATACTAATTAGTGATTTTGAGACTGTTTCTATAATAACTCAACGTATAATTGGAATTTGATCGTCGAACGAACGCCAGGAATCAAGTCCCACTGCCCTCTATTTATACCTGAATTTTGACCAGGCTTACGGACCGTAAGCCTCATCCCTTACGGTCCGGAAGGGACGCGAAGGGTCATATGGTTGACACGTGTGTTTGGAGTTCAGCTGAGTCGACGGAATTGATATTTTTGAATTTGGCAGCAAATTATGTGGATAAGCGTAAAATAGGAAATACCCCCCTGAGTTTTAGGGACCCTGATCCTGATTCTGATTGTTCTGGAAATTTTAGGGTTTATACAGGATTACTTAGGTGTCTTAACTAGAGTTTCTTTTTAAACAAAATATAATAATAAATAATAGTTTCGATGAGAGTTGTTATGGTTTGGGACAAAAGGGAATAAAAATGGTAAGAAAAGAAAATGGACCCATTTTATAAATTTAGGGTTCAACTAGAAAGCCTCCTGGTATAAATTTTGGGTATAACTTCTGAGCTATTTTGAAAATATATAAAGCACTCGTATTAAGTATAGTACCCCTAATTCAACCTTATCCCGATGTCCCGAGACCGAATCCCAACAACTTAGTCGGGCAGAGCCCTGACATAAGTTATGAGACTCGGATCAATCGGAAAGGGTAGCGGTGATCTAGAGTTTAAAACACTTAAAACGAAGTAGAGCCTTTTTATTATTATGGGGTAATAATAAAAATAAAAATTAGAGCTATAGATTTTGAGAGAGAATAATGGCGACATCTGATGGAGAAGGTAACGAAATTTGTTGAGTTTGCTTTCTATTTATATGCTATTTAGAACTTGTTGCTAAAGTTTTAAAGTCTCCACCTATATACATACGTGCAGGTTTATTGGAGTTTCAAAGGTAGGTGTCAATATTTTTCTTTTTAAATATTATTTTGTTATTTTATGTTTTGATCTTTATCTGATGGTATGCATCCATAAGAAATCAAATGCTAAAGATATTTTATTATTTTATCTATTTTGAATTTCGATTAACATACGTATACAATAACAATATTTTTGTAAATTAAGTTTATTATTATTATTTTATTAATTTATATATTATAATTAATTTAACTGCTTTACTTATTTGGTGCTTATAACTTCTAAAATATAATGTTCTAGAAAATAATGAATATGTCTTTAGAACGAGAATATTTTTGTCTACATTTGGGTCTAAGTTTTATTTAAAATAGAGTAGGTTCAAAATACAATGTATTTTTATAATTTAATTATTATACGGTTCCTAGGCCCGTCTAGGAACTTCATATTTCTAATAGTCAACTTACCCGTAGACTACCCGTCTAATAATATAAGTTTTTATATACTTTTATTTTATTAGAAAGGTCACCTATTAATTAATTAATATAATATTTCAACCAACTATATAAAATAGTGTTTTAAAACTATTTGGGTTGAATATTTATATTAAAAATAAACTAGTTACTAGTTACTAGTGGTTAATAAATTTAACCAAACCTATAATTCTTATATAAAAATAGGGATGTTACATAAACATACGAACACACACTCGTCACTATAGCATGATGGCATGGATTGCTTGCTTACCTTATGATGCGTTGAGAGTATGCCATAGTCCTTGGATTTTTGTGATCTTATTACTTTGACGACCTCCGTTTGACATCTGAGTTTGAGGAACCATTTGACATGAGTTAGGAGGAACTGAGATGAACATGCAAATCACAATATTATTGTGGGGGCACACATAATAATAATGTTGGGTGCATGCGAGTCCCAGTGAGCCTTAACAAGTGGAAAAGGGGTTCCGTTCCGTTATTTGATCGATGTGAAACATAACAAGCCTATAGGGGCATAGCAGTGATTGTCTCCTACTCGAACGTGACCTTTTCACTCCTCTCTGAATCTTTTCAAATCTCGATGCTATCGAGTATTACCTGAACACCCATCTGGACACCTAGCGAATCATGTAGAATGTTAGGTGCTTAAACGAACGTCCCTGAGTTGGATGTCGCAGCGTCGAATGATTGATTGATACCTTTCTTACTCCTCTTCGTTTGCTGGAACTCATGTATTGACGTCTTAGATCCCGAAGTGTGATCACTTCTAAAATACTCTTGTAACAGACCGAGTATTACTCAAGAAATTTGCAACATCGATGGACAGGAGGATGAGCGTAGTACTTTACCGACCTCAGTACTTGACGACCCTGATTACCGGCAACGAGCACCAGCGAATTGGCTTCAATTGAATCCTTAACCCTTGTCAGCGACTCATGGGAGTCAACTCTTACGAATCAATCAGGACATAAGCAATGACAATCGACTATAACGCGGAATGTGTAACTGCCAGCACAGTGAGTAGTACTTTAGGACGTGGCTCAGAATGTGGAAAGATGGACCTCGATGGCGAAGAATCGTAGGGCTACATTTCGAGCAACGACATTGGGAGCAGCAGTCACAGCGACAACAAGGTATTCGTAACCCTAGCCTACAGTAAGGAAATAAAAGTGAACTACAACATGGATTGGTTGTGGTTAAGTTAAGAAGAAAACGACCAAAGGAACAACAACAATACTTGAAATACTTGTAATGAAAACAACAACACTAGAAATGATGCTCATGGAAGGGCATTTAGAATTGGCATGGGCGACGCCAGGACTTTAGCAACATGGTAGCTAGTATGAGTAGTTAATCGCTTCGTCTTTGCTCCGTTTGACCCTGATGTAACTTGTTTGGACAATATTTGATTACGTGATATGTGGTTTTAATAGAATGTTTGTATGTAATATGATTATGTGTGTAATGTATGTATATAGGTACTGTAGTCGCACATCACAAACCTAACCGCACAATTTAATTCGGATCATGAACACCTTTGGGCCGCACATTACGTTCTATCCATTCACTCCTCTCGGCCCACTATACTTGCACTCGAGACCAAGGGCAGCCCAAGTAAGGGTTCGGCCCACTCCCCTTATCCTCTTATACGTTTGCACGCACCCATTAGTAGGGTTGCTTCTTATAATTTAGCAAGCACAAGAAATACACAAACCCTAGCTCTCTCTCTCTCTCTCCTTCCCTCTCTTGTTCGACGGCAGCCCCACCCCCATAACTCGAAGCCTACTTTCTTTGCAACATGATCTTCCTTGTCTAGTATCACATCACACACTCCCGATTAGTGTCTTTGTTATTGTTCGATTGTATGATCTTTAATGTGTTGTTATCATGTGTTTTGACTAGGGTTTCACGTTAGAAGTTATGTTAATCAAATATGATCATGAAGTTTGTTTTGTTACACATGAAACTGTCTTGGCATAATGATTAGAAACATATGTTAGAAGGAATGAACTAAGGGGATATAGCAATCGCATGACGTAGTTTTGATATACTTGGTATTTTAAAGAGTGGATATAGGCTACTGGAATTATGAGCCGAGAATATATGTTGCATTGTATTATCGGTTTGAATTGCATGTTAATTCACTAGGATGATGATTGATCAAATGCTTTGAATGATGAGTTGTTGTTGATTGTTCTTGATTAGGATAATTAGGGTTCATATGAATCAAGGAATGATAAACTGTTTTGATCTATTTTGAATAACAACTGATCATGACTATTGTTAGAGAGATTTGGAAACGTTGGAGTATTTTTAGAATTTACTAAATAGATTGTAACTGACTCCCTAAAATTATGGCATCACATTCCCAATCGCACAAGATCTGATCGTTTAAGGTCTGATCGTACAAGAGCAGTCGCACAAGTCCCTGATCGCACAAGCCTATATGTGTTAGGGTACAACTGGTTAAGCACACCGTATAACCCTTTTAAGTACAATCGCACAACATCTTGTGGATCGCACAAGATTGTGCTGATCGCACAAGATGTTGGGCCGCTCCACATGTTAAGTTGTGATATGTTGTTGGGCCGAGCAGCCCAAAACCCCAGTCGCACAAGTGTTTCGAATCGCACAAGATGATTGTCTGTTTGTATGTTTGGTTCGTATGGGTTTTGTATTGCATGTTAATGGGCCGGGTTTGTTTTCAGTCGTACAACCCGTTGTGAGTCGCACAAGATTGTGTTGGACGCACAACAGGTTGGGCCGGATGATGATTGGGCTTTATTTGCTCGCACAAGATGATTGGGCTCGCACATGCTCAACGGCCCAATCATCTGAGTCGCACAAGTTTGGGTTATGTCTATGTGAACTGTATGCTACTGTTAATATGATCGATGTGTTTGCCATGTTCGCTATGTGTTGTGACTTGTTATCTTATGTGTAAACCTACGTGCACTACTTGAACCTATACCTGACTTGTATGGTAACCATGTTAGGACGTGGTTGACCACTAGCAGCTTGATTGACCTCTTTGTGTATCTGCTGAGCAAACCGAGGTGAGTTCACACTCTCTATAAGGCATGGGATTCCCGGTGGTTTGGGAATTGGTTAAGAAGCTAAAACGAAACCTACATATTCACCTCTAACAGGATATGTACCTCCGTCCTCGGTTGGGAAGGACGACTACATTTAACCTGCGTATTCTCGGTTGGGTAGAGTACATACCTCCGTCCTCGGTTGGGAAGGACGACAACATATAACTTACTAGACAAAACTCTATCATTAAGTCCCTCATTTTTATATCGACTTAATCGCCGGGCCAATGGCGAGCGGGTCATTAGTTAATAGCGCTATTAGGGTTGACAAGCCTCACACCGTGCCGGGAGGACGGGCGTGTACTAATGGATCTGGGCACTTAGTCAATGATGATAGACATTGACGTAGGCACAACTTTCTCAGTCAGTTGTCGATATGGTAACGGGTCTAGTGGATAACATGGGGTAGCCCCCACAGCATATGTTTTGGGAAACAAGGAACTGATTAACTACTGGTTTTCAAACGAACTTATGGTTTTTGGAACAACTTTAAAATGAACAACCAACTGTGAACTCGCTCAACTTTGTTGTTGACTTGTTGTTACATGCCTTGCAGGCTTTTAGGTACATATTGTTGGAACTTGCTGTCTGGGATGCTGGAGTGGTCATGGGTCAAGTCACAAGGAGTCACAAGACATGTCTGATGGTTTTTTTTAAACACCTGTTTTATGGAACTCATAACAAATTGTAATATGCTTCCGCTGGATAATAACTCTTGTATTGTAACACTTACTTTAAATAAATGAAAGTTTTATTTTATTTTTATAAGTTCAATGTGATTGGTGGCTAAGATCCTGGTACGTCACACGCCCTGCGGTGTTTCCGCGAGTGGTATTTTGGGGGTGTGACAAAAACCCTAAAGGGTTACAAAAGCGTATAGTTGTAACGTACCGGAAAACACAAAAAAAAAAATCAAACCTGAAAACCCGAAAGGGTAACAAGATCCGGAAGCATGTCGGAAAACATGAATGTCACGATCAACAGCCAGAACCGAAAGCACAGAGCTGCGTAGCGGATCATCGGTGGTGGTAACAATGTAGGCGGGACATAGGTAAGGTAGTGGTAATGAGGGTTTAAGCGTTTAAAGACAACCGATCATCAAAATAAACGGTCATATTACAAAGAAGGGAACATCGGAGCTGGTGAGCGACGGTGGGACATGATGAGGTGTTGGGACAGATGGGAAAGGTGCACAAATGAAGGTTTAACTTTATACCCAACAAATGTACAACAAAACTATAATCAAGTATGACACATCTATGATCCATGTTTAATCTAACAATTAAATGTTTCAAACTTAACTAAAAGAGTACTACAAACCACTTACAAATTAGTGTGTGTATAAACATCACCTATTTCTCTGTTTCTCTCTCTCCCATTAAACAAAGAGTACTACAAACCACTTACAAATTAGTGTGTGTATATATAGGGTTAGGATCATGTGAGAAGCACTATGCTAATTGAGAAACATGAGAAGCATTCTAGACCACACATTTTCTCTAAGCTTTT
>JARYGA010028000.1:0-26523 GCA_030545235.1 Helianthus tuberosus | reverse complement strand
GACATCCTTCATTTATTTTAACAAAATTACCTGTGCCTTTAGAAGTAGAGATAGGTAATAACAAAAGCTTTATTGTTTGTGATGTATGTGAAAATTGCAAACTGAGCATTGACGAAGAAGAATATTTGATAAATCTAATCCCGATGTCGATGGGAGAATTCCAAGTAGTCGTGGGGATGGATTGGCTATCTCAATACCATGCAAAGGTCGTGTGTTTTCGCAAAGAGATTAAACTAACATCTCCGAGCGGAAAACACGTCACCATTTATGGAGAAAAACGAGGCAATCCCATAGTATGTTCGATGTTGAAAGCTCACAAGCTCATGAAGCGGGGATGCAAGGCATTTATAATCTATGCGAATGAGGCGGAGAAAGAGTTACGGAAGATTGAAGATGTACCGGTGGTACGAGATTATGAAGATGTTTTTCCAGAAGATTTACCGGGGATACCGCCTGAACGGGAAGTAGAGTTCGGGATCGAATTGATTCCGGGCGCGAAACCTGTAGCAAAAGCCCCGTACCGACTTGCACCGTCGGAATTACAAGAGCTAATGTCCCAAATTCAAGATTTGCTTGACAAGGGATTTATAAGGCCGAGTGTGTCTCCTTGGGGCGCGCCGGTGTTGTTTGTAAGAAAGAAGGACGGGAGCATGCGCATGTGTATCGATTATCGGGAGTTAAACAAACTCACGATAAAGAACCGATACCCGCTCCCGAGAATAGATGACTTATTTGACCAACTACAAGGCGCGAGTTGGTTCTCAAAAATTGACCTTAGGTCGGGGTATCACCAACTAAAGGTCAAAGAAGAAGATGTGCCGAAGACGGCTTTTCGCACAAGATATGGACATTACGAATTTCTCGTGATGTCATTTGGGCTAACAAATGCGCCCGCGGCCTTCATGGACCTCATGAACCGGGTTTGCAAGCCAATGTTGGATAAGTCGGTCATTGTGTTTATCGATGATATCTTGGTGTATTCGAAAAGTGAAGCCGAACACACACGTCACTTACAAGAAGTGTTAGAGACACTTAGACGAGAGAAGTTGTATGCAAAATTCTCTAAATGTGCCTTTTGGTTACGAGAGGTTCAATTCTTAGGCCATGTTATAAACGCGGACGGAGTATTGGTGGATCCGTCAAAAATAGAGGCAGTGTCAAAATGGAATCCTCCGAAGAACCCTTCGGAAATTAGAAGCTTTTTGGGGCTTGCGGGATATTATAGGAGATTCATTCAAGATTTCTCCAAGATTGCATCGCCACTAACAAAGCTAACCCAAAAGAAAGCAAAGTTTGTTTGGGGAGTCGATCAAGAAAAAGCGTTTCGGACGCTAAAAGAAAGGCTAACTCAAGCTCCGGTACTGACATTGCCGGACGGAGTCGAAGACATGGTGGTCTATTCGGACGCTTCCTTATCAGGGCTCGGTTGCGTGTTGATGCAACGAGGCAAGGTAATAGCCTATGCCTCGAGACAATTGAAGATACACGAGAAGAAATACCCCACGCACGATCTTGAACTGGCGGCGGTGGTGTTTGCGTTAAAAATATGGAGGCATTATTTGTATGGGGTAAAATGCACCATATTCACCGACCACAAGAGCTTAAAATACTTCTTCGATCAGAAGGAGTTAAATATGCGGCAAAGACGATGGCTAGAAACGGTGAAGGACTACGACTGTGAGATACATTATCACCCCGGAAAAGCAAATGTGGTAGCGGACGCCCTAAGCCGAAAAGCTGACTATGTCCCAATACGAGTGAGATCGATGCAACTCGTGGTAACCTCGGGTATACTTGAACGTATTCGAGAAGCGCAATTAGAAGCAGTAAAAGAAGAGAATTGGAAGAAGGAAAGAATAATTGGGCAGTTGAAAGACTTGTCGGATGGGAACCACGGGTTAAAGACTCGATCCGGAAGGATATGGGTCCCACATACCTGTGGAGTAAAGGCGCTTCTACTTGATGAAGCCCATAAATCCCGTTATTCAATTCATCCGGGTGCGACCAAGATGTACAACGATTTGAAACAAAATTATTGGTGGCCCGGAATGAAGAGGGATGTGGCAAAGTATGTGGAAAAATGCTTGACATGTTTACAAGTCAAGGCGGAGCATCAGAAACCCTATGGCAAACTCCAACCGTTGGAAATTCCGGTTTGGAAATGGGAACATATTACAATGGACCTGTTAACCAAACTGCCTAGGACAAATCGTGGTTATGATGCCATATGGGTGGTGGTGGATAGATTGACGAAAAGTGCTCACTTCATTCCGATCCGTGAGACTTATACGTCAGAAAAGATGTCAGAAGTCTATACCAATGAAATCATAGCACGTCATGGAGTGCCGGTGTCCATCGTGTCCGATAGGGATACCCGGTTTACCTCGAAATTCTGGCGTGAATTCCAAGAACAAATGGGGACCAAGTTGTACATTAGCACTGCGTACCATCCTCAAACGGATGGACAAAGTGAAAGAACGATACAAATATTGAGCGACATGCTACGGGCGTGCATAATCGACTTTGGGGGCAGTTGGGATGTTCACCTACCGTTAGTTGAGTTTTCGTATAACAACAGTTACCAATCTAGTATTAAAATGGCACCATACGAACTGCTTTACGGTAGAAAGTGTCGAACCCCGGTTTGTTGGGGTGAAGTGGGTCCACGTGAACTCGCCCACCAAGACATAGTACAAGCCACGAACGAAAAGATCGATAAAGTTCGGGCGCACTTAAAAGCGGCCCAAGACAGGCAAAAGGCGTATGTAGATAAAAGGAAAAGGCCAATTGAATTTCAAGTCGGTGACATGGTCATGCTAAAAGTGTCCCCATGGAAAGGTGTTATTAGATTTAGAAAGAAGGGGAAGTTAAGCCCAAGGTTTATTGGGCCATTTAAAATTATCGGAAGAGCTGGCAAGGTAGCTTACCGTCTTGAACTGCCGGAGGAGCTGAGTGGGATCCATGGCACGTTTCACGTATCGCAATTAAGAAAGTGCCTGGCAGACGAAACGACATATATCCATTATGACGATATCGAAGTGGATAATAGTCTAAATTATGCGGTGAGACCGGTTGGAATTTTAGATAGAAAGGTCAAACGTTTACGAAATAAACAAATTGACCAAGTCAAAGTTAAATGGGAGCATAGGAAAGGTTCGGACACTACATGGGAGTCCGAAGAGGAGATGCGACGTCTTCATCCTACATTATTTGGTACGTAAATCGGTTTCGAGGACGAAACCCTTTTTAAGGGGGGTGGACTTGTAACACCCCGAAAATATAAAACTTGATATTGAAACCATAAAGTAAAAACAGACAATAAATTTACTGACTAAAATTTTAACCTAGTTAGTTAAGTTATTAGAAATAACCTATAATAGGGTTTAGAACTATCAAAAGTTATGTTGAACAAAGTAGAGGGGCTAAACTTGTGAAAACTGAAAGTTGTTTTAATTAAAACAAATAAATAAAACACCAAACACACACAACTGAGGTGTGTTTGGTCGTGACATGCAAGGGGGCGACCAGGAGAGTAACATCAACCCTAGTTCTTGTCTAAAATCCAGAAATTAAAGGTCAAGATCAGCTCCAAATCAAAAATCAAACATAGATTACTAATCCTCATAGAAAGGGGATTCTAAGGTATGTGAAATTTGATGAAATCCATTAACTTGAAATTCTCATGATTTTGAAAATCTGAAATTAGATGCTTGCATGTGTGTTATTTGGTTAGATTAAAGTTGATTGGATGTTTAGAAGTAAAACCTAACTAACTATTAGAGAAATCATGCCCAAATTCAGAGAATTCTATGAATCCATGGAAGCTAGGTTATGGGTTTTGTAAGACAATGATGAACACTAGGATTTGAATGATAAATTCTAGTATAAATTTCATCTTAGGAGGTAATTTCTGCATATTGATGTTAAAATGTGTGCAAGGTTACTAATTAAAGTGAAATTTGGGGTTTGATTTGCAAGTCATGAACTTGAAGATGATGATAGGAAAATCTGACCCGTTAGGTGTTTGTAGAAATGCCTAAGTGAGGATTTTCATATTAAATTTGATAAGAACGCAGATTTGATCATGTTTTCACAATGATATGAATATGGTCATGGAAAGAGATTCTAAACAAGATTGTAAAACTGAATTTTCTAGGCAAAGAGTCCGGATCATCAAGCGGACAAGCCGAAGGGAATTCACGGGGGAAGGGCGTGCTCTAAAGGTACGAACTTATCGTTTCGTTACATTGTGTAGTATTTAATAGATTTATGTCGTAGTTGGAAAACATGGTAAATAAGATGAATCAAAGTACTACGGAAATGACTTTCCGTCTTAATCTAGTGAGATGGGTTAAAGTAATTGTTAGAACTTTGAGGTTATAATTACATTGTTCGACGATTATTTCTTGATCTCTAAACGGGTCGAACAATCTAACAAGGTATGATTAACTCTTTGGATTTGGATTGAAAGATCTTTAATGATTATAAATTCATATCATCTACATAATATGAGATTTTAGTATTTCAATATCGTAGATGAATTGAAGTTTGAAAGTTAGAATCTTGGTGTGAAAATGCAAAACAAAGCAAAAATTGAAACTCCAGGTACTACCGTAAATTACGGTAGTACCGTAATTTACGGTGGAGGAAAAATGCTTTATGGTAGGAATCTACTGATTTACGGTGGTTATATATTTTCAAGGCTCACCGTAAATTACGGTAGTACCGTAATTTACGGTAAACCCAGAAAAGTTGCATTTTGTTTTATTTTACGTTGATGATGAAATTAATTGTTCATACTATACTTTTAAAAATCAAAACTAATATTTTTAATGGTTTTGATTCTAGGTGATTAGATGGATCGTACGGACGGTGATCAAGCAATGACGAAAGAACCGAACAAAATTTTTGAAGCTTCCGCTATGTGTTTTAATCATATTTAAGTCTTGTTCATGGAATGTATCTAAACACTCAAACAACTTTTGAATGTTCTAATTGGGTCAAGTCTTGACTATCTTTTATGATACTTCTAATAATTTTGTAAACCTACTAATTTTGTTATAAATATTTCAAATCAAATGTTTAATTCTAGTTAGAATTTAAGGGTGTTACAACAGGTAGTGTCGCCAAATCTTTAATGCAAAAACAACCGCGCCTAGCTCGAGATCATGGGTTGTATAGTTCTTCTTGTGGACTTTGAGCTGTCGAGTTGCGTACGCTATAACCTTGTTCCGTTGCATGAGAACACAACCGAGACCAAGGTTGGAAGCATCACAGTAGACAATGAAATCGTCGTTTCCGTCGGGTAGAGTGAGAACAGGAGCATTGCAAAGCTTATGCTTGAGGGTTTGAAAGGCAGCTTTTGCTTAGTTCCCCAAACAAAAGGCTGATCTTTATGCGTGAGAGCAGTAAGCGGCACAGCGATCTTTGAGAATCCCTCGATAAATCGTCGATAATAGCCCGCTAGTCCGAGGAAAGAACAGACTTCAGACGGGTTCTTTGGTGTAATCCAACTCTTGACGGCTTCAATCTTCGCGGGGTCGACGTGAATACCTTGACTATTGACAATGTGACCCAGAAACTGAACTTCCCCCAACCAAAATTCGCACTTGGAGAACTTGGCATAGGGTTGGTTTCCCTGGAGTAACTCGAGAACCAAACGTAGATGTTGCACGTGTTCGGCTTTCGATTTAGAATAGATCAAGACATCATCGATGAATACGATGACGAAACGGTGGAGATACGGTTTACACACGCGATTCATCAGATCCATAAAAACCGCTGGTGCGTTGGTTAAACCAAAAGGCATGACAATGAATTCGTAATGGCCGTATCGGGTGCGAAATGCGGTTTTGGGTATATCCTCCTCTTGTATGCGTAGTTGATGATAGCCTGAACGCAGACCGATCTTCGAGAAACACGTAGCGCCTTGTAGTTGATCAAACAAATCGTCGATGCGAGGTAGGGGATAGCGGTTCTTGATAGTTAACTTATTCAATTCCCCGTAGTCGATGCACATCCGGAACGACCCATCCTTCTTTTTGACGAAGAGGACTGGAGCGCCCCATGGAGAGGTGCACGGGCGAATGAAGCCTTTCTCAAGTAATTCCTGAAGTTGGTTTGAGAGTTCACGCATTTCGGATGGCGCGAGTCGATAAGGAGCTTTGGCAATAGGATTAGCTCCAGGAATGAGGTCGATACGAAAGTCGATATCACGACTTGGTGGTAGTCCGGGAAGATCATCAGGAAACACATGAGGAAATTCACGAACCACAGGAACGTCTTTTACTTCCTTCTTCTCTTTCTTTTCCTTCTCCGCTACTACAATGTTAGCCAAGAAAGCCCTGTATTCCTTGCGGAGATACATCCTAGCTTGGACACATGACATAAGCTTGAGCCCTTTCGAGGCAGTTTCACCATACACACACAATAAATCACCATTTGCGAGCGAGAATCGAATCATCTTATCGTAACACACAACTTCAGCATGGTTTTCGCGTAGAAAGTCCATACCTACTATGACGTCGAAACTTCCGAGTTGCATCGGAATAATTAGGAAAATGTGATTGTTGAGCTCAAGGGTACAATCACGGATAACGGAATTGACGGCGACAGTTCTTCCAGTGGCGACTTCTACATCGAACGTCGAAGAGAGTTGGGAGCGTTTACGACTAAGGAGTTTCTCGAATTCGAACGACACAAAGCAATTATCGGCTCCAGTATCAAACAAACAGGATGCATAAATACCATTCACAAGGAACGTACCATTAACCACGTTGTTGTCGGCTTGGGCTTGGCGCACATTGATGTTGAAAGTTCTGGCGCGTGCGGCCTGTTGTTGCTGTTGCTGCTGTTGTTGTTGGTGTTGCTGCTGTTGTTGAGGTTGTTCCTGCTGGGGATCTTGTTTCACAACCCTGTTTGGGCACATGTTGGCGAAATGGTTAGGATCGCCACATGCGAAGCAGGCTCTAGCTTTGACAGCGGGTGCCGGAGGAGCTTGTTGACCCGGTGGGGCTGTGAGTAGAGCTTGATGAGCAGGGGCTTGTCGAATACGGCAGTTGGCAGTAAAATGACCGTACACATTGCATTGGGCACAAAAACGGCAAGCAATGGCAGTGGGGTGATGGAAGGTACAGGTTGGGCAGAGCGGATGTGGCCCAGTGTATGCACGCTTAGCAAGAGGTGCATTGGCCACAGGCGCTGCCACTTGGCGCTGTTGAGCTGGTACTGCTTGAACTGGTGCAGCAGTGATCGCACAGTTCTTGTTGCTGGAGTTGTTCTTCTTCTTGTTCTTCCTCTTGTTGCTCGATGTGGTGGGTTCGGCAGTTGGTGCGGTGACGGTAGCTTGATGCAGATGCTTTGAAGTCTTATCCCAGACCCCAGCCTTAACCCGCTTGTCGTTGATTTCAGCGGCCAGTAGATAAGTCTCTTCAATCGTCGTAGTCTTAGCCGCTTGCACGAAATTAGCAACGCAGTCGGGCAGGGCCAGGATGTACTTCTTGATCGCCATGTCTGGAGTCTTGACTTGGTCGGGACAGATAATGCTGAGCTGTTTGAAACGAGCAGGGAGACCAGCATTGTCACCATCCTTTTGCTGTATGTGCCAAAATTCATCTTCTAGCTTTTGACGTTCGTGAGGAGGGCAGAATTCCTCCAGCATAACTTCCTTGAGCTCGTCCCACGATAGACCGTAGGCTGCATCGTTCCCTCTCTTGTTCCTCTCAACCGTCCACCAGTCTAGTGCATGGGACTGGAAGACGCCGGTAGCATTCAGAGTACGGAGGTCATCAGGGCAACCGCTCTGTCGCAGAGTAACCTCTATGGATTCAAACCAGTGAAATAGTGCAGTAGGACCTCCCTCGCCAGTGAATTCTTTTGGCCCACACGACTTGAATTGCTTGAAATTGAAGGGCCTTGCGGCAGCTTTAGGAGCTTCGGTTCTCGATTCCTCAGGCGATTTGCTGGCATTCTCATAAACATCACTCACGGCCTTTGCCACACTCTTAGCGATGATGGCAGCAAGGCGTTTTTCCCTCTTTTCCCGATGAGAAAGTGCGTGACGGGATCCAGATGACATTGTCGCAGGACTCAACATATTGTATTCGAATCTCACCTCACACGTCTACTACTTACTGAAGCTCAGGAACACGCAGATTCACGTAAACACATAACACATAGAGCAAAAAATCACATAAGCATGTAGAGCACATAATCACATAACCCCTAAGCACGTAAAGCAAAGAGGCAAGGAAACACATACGCATTTAATCACTAGAGGCAGTCAGAAAACAGAGTTCTAGATCTAGAGAGAGAAGCTAGAGAGAGAAAGTGCTCCATGAGATTCGAGTGCTTTGTACGATTTCAGATCTGTTAATAGAATTACTGATTATATTACGTTCTCGTGTGTTCGGTCACGTTCGTGTATGGATTCCACACGTCACACGTTCGGTTCACAATCGTTTCGGAGCGAAAACCGGGACCTATCATGAGCGTATATCGCAGTATAAAGTCGTCCAAAATTTAGCGATTTAAGATAGAATGGCAGTGCGAGTCATATGTGTTGATCGAAACGAAGGCACAAACGATCAATTCTTCCAAAATTAAACACATAAACAGGTAAAAGCACATAAAACACATAAAATCGATGAATTATCAGAGTCAGCAGTTGCGGGCTCAGAATTGAAATACATAAAAATCGCGAGATAGACTGTCTGCGGCTAGTAGACTTCGACTACCCAAAGTGGTTCAACTATTCACAAGGACTTGTCGTTCACGTTTGACTTTCAGGACTGTGCCCTCGCCTCGATTTTTGGGCGTCTGGCACACATCCCGTTAGTCATGTCGTGACTTCGGGTCGTTGGAGTCCGTCGAGACTTCGGTGGGAGTTTTGTAAAATGTGCGGAACAAGTCGTCAAGGTTTGGGTTTCACCCCTGGCTCAACAACTACGTCCCTGTTTTTAGTAAAATAGAGGAGATTATTCATCAAAATATAGATTTCACTCCTGATTTGGTATAATTTCCCCCGTTGAACAAACGTTCGTTATTGAAGAAGAAAAGAAATCATTGATAGGTTGATAAAACAGCATTAATTCACGCAACTTAGTCGAGAGTTTGTGGTTTTCACACCTAATCTCGACTCTATCGCCTATTTATAGCTGTAATTTCGAGTGTAGTGATAGTGTAGCATAAGCGAGAATAGTGAGGATTACGCTCGTACATAGTCCCTACTGGTTATGCACAAGTCGGTCTGTTGGTTCCTAACTATAGACTAGGTTTCTAAGACATCGACCCGGACTAGGTCGAGTTTTGCCTAATTCCCTATAGTTATGGCTCTAATACCAATATGTTACACCCCAACTGATGGCGGAAACATCGGGGCATGGCACTGAGCGAAACAGATTGTCCAGAAGTTTCCATAACAATTATCATTACCAAATAATTTAAAGTAACATGTCCCATACCATGTCTTAAAAGGCAAACAAATTATTACAGATAATTCCAGTCAAATAGTTCTGTTCCGACAACTCAGATTTATACATAGATAGTTTATTTATTGGTTTCTAGGACACCTTTTCCTAGCTTCGATTTCATCACAGCACAGAGAGCATCCTAGAACTTTCCTAGCCTCAAGTTCACATCATGCTAAGCATGTAAACTTCCTAAGCACCTATCACATACGTTAAAATAAAAGTCAATACATGAAATGTAAAGGTAAGCATACAAGTTTGATAATAGCATATAGAGTTCGAATTCGTTTACGCATAACCAGCACGTACACATAGTGAAATGAAGCACGCTAGTTATCGACATAGATCCATCGATACCAATGACTGCGGGTTAACTGCCCGAGGCAGTTCGCAATACATGATTACCACCGTAATCCATGCATGTAATTGTCCTTAACAACCCCCGTGTGAACGGGTGCTGAGTCCAAACTGTAGTACTATCGTTGCTAAGGCAGGTAGACAGCATTCCATGTGTAAACATAACAAACAAGCATTCATAAGCCACGTATAACATGCATTAGCGGTTAGCGTTCAAATAGTATTGAGTAGTGTGATTGTTGTAGTTTGAATATTCGTAACATATGTAACACCCAAATGTGCGTAAAGCAAAAAGGGATCGAGTATACTCACAGCGGTTGATGGATTGAAGGGAGCGCTTAGCGAGTAAGATTAGCCTGAGTAGATTAGATTGTATAACGATAAGTGATGCGTAAAACGATACAAAGTATGAGTGAGTCGGATAGTAGTTCGATCGGATGGTAATCCGAGCGGACAGCAATCCGTGCGGATAACAATCCGTTCCAATGGTCATCCGGTCAGATAGGTTATCCGGTCGGATGAATATTCGAGTGGATTGTTTCTTCCTATAAGAGGATGTGTTTGTGTATGATGGTTTGACTTTTGAAGTTTTCGTTGTAGCATTTTGAAAACATTGAAGTATCTTTATCCATCAAGTCGGTCGATCGGACGACTAGTCGTGTGGATGACAATCCGTTCGGATGGTCATCCGGTCGAACAGTGGTCCGGTCGGACGCCGATTCAGTGATGAGTCTACTTAATGAAAGCAAGTTCATAACAGAAGTGTCATTCGATCGGATGCCCATCCGATCGGATGGTAACTTTGTTATTGAACATGTTGAAAATTGTTTAAGTCTTTAAAGTCTTAGTATCTCAAGATCCGAAGAGTAATCCAGTCAGATGGTCGTCCGATCGGATTGCAATTCATTCGATACTCAAACTTCAGATAAGGTTGTTCAAGTGTGGGTCCCAAGTGTGATCCGATCGGATGACAATCCGTTCGGATAACCTATCCGTTCGGACGGCAGTCCGATCGGACAGCATTCCATTCCGATTGTTCCGTTCGTCTTACACTTGGTTGTTTTGGTTGTTCGTCATTTTATCGAGACGTTGTGACGACGTGTTAACCAACGGAACTCCGTTTCGACCCAAGTGACCAGACCGACCAGGAATCACCCTCGTTCGGCCGGTCACCGGCTCAGTACGGTTGTTCTGGTTTAATCCAAAATCGGTAGTCTCGTGTGTAGAATTCTGACCTTGGACTAGCACAACACTATGGATGAGTGGGAGACTAGAACCGGGTCCGATTCTATCGGTTTTGGAGTGTAATGAGTGTAAAAGAGTTGAAAGAAAGTTGGAACCCATCTTTCAATCCTCTCTCACCACTCTTGTGTCGAGATCTTTACAAGATCTTTGTGTGCTTGCGTGGGAATCGATTAGATCTCGGTTGTTCTTGGTAGATTGAAGTCAAAACATGAAGTTCTTGAAGAACACATGATGACGTCATCCTAGAACACCCGAAATCTGGTGATTTCACGGTTAAAAGTTAAGATTTGAAAGATAGAAAGGTGTTGGAATACGTGTAGATCAAGAACGTACAAGATTTAGGACGAGAGCTTACCTAGATTGAGAGAAATCGAAGAAAAGGTGAGGAGCACGAACAGTTCGGACAAGGATTTCCAAAAGTGGAAAGTATGACAATGACAGGGGTATTTATAGGATTCCAAAAGAGGAAAGGGTTATCCGATCGGATGACGTACCACCCGGATTGACTATCCGGTCGGATGACATCCTGGTCGGATGGCACCTGTCTTGATGGCAAGGCGGCTATCCGATCGGATGGCTATCTGATCGGATGGCACCTGGATTGTTTGACGCGACGATTTTTAGCGTTTCGATCTCGATTGCGAGCGGTTCGTTACGATAGGATTTCCTAGTCAAATTACTTTTAGTCCCAACTACAAATTATTAGAGATCGATTTCGATTCGGGTTCGAGTTCGGTTGCGTTTCGAGTTTCGATTGAGTTCGATTGATTTCCACAACATATATATATATATATATATAACACGCACAAGTAACACATAAGGCACACACATGTATATTAACCAAATTAAGTCGAGTTGCGGTTCGTATCACGATTCGATGTCGAGTAGTATAGCTTGATTATCGATTAGTTAACTTTATCGCATTGTTACTTCCTATAGTTCACAGTCGTAAGTCGATTAGATAGCGATTAATACATCGATTTTAGCAGTTAACAACACTTACTCCACATAATATAATTAAAATAAAAAGGTTACTATAATTTAAATTCGAATAATCCGTCGTTGACTTTGACCTTGGCATTGACTTTGACTTCCGAAGACACGGGGTGTTACACACATTACCCACCAAGTCCATGGGGATAGTCCGATAACGAGATTTGTCTGATCCTATGGTACCATAACATACTACTGGTCGGCTTGATCAAAGCTAATGAATGTCATTCGTCTTTCGACTAACGCACCAACAAGTTCGTTCACATTATTGAAATCGTCGTGTTTTATATAAACCATAGTCTTTGTTATGAAAACTTGAAAAGCATTTAGCACATATGAGTCACCCCAAAACAATTGAAAGCATAAAAGAGGGGAGCTATGTACTCACTTGGGATTGCTAAGTATCCTTGAATCAAGTGAAGTATCAAGCTTCGAACGTGTCCTAACGTGTCCTAACATCGGGATCTATGTTATAGCATCGGAACATAATCGGAGGAATCAGATAGAATGAGGCCTTGTAAACCAAATGAGTGTTGGAACTCATATGAAATGGTTTAAAAAAGTCTACATTCTGATTTGGAATAAATCCTAAGTGCTTTTGACCGGTTATGACCCGTTAAGGTAGTTTACGCTACTTTAATGTGTCATTTGCGCAATTGCGCATTCAGATGGTCTAACTAATCCTATGATAAGTCTTATATACCTAAACATGTTTAATAATGTTGCACAATCAGTTTAAGTGTCAAAATTTAGGTTACATATGCTTAAATTGAATTTATGCGCAAAAAGGGCATTTTGGTCATTTTCCTAAGGCGAATAAACTACATATCGTACAACTAATCAAACGAAATGACCATAAGGTATAACCTCGGAACGTTATTCCCTATACAACTATGGTCACAAAATATGTTTGGTCGGATCCTAATTATCGACCAAACGGGTCAGGTTCGAAAGTCTAAGCGGTTGTCGAGACCGCTTGACTTACGACCCTAAACAAGCACTAAACTAGAGGTGATGAGTTAAACATGTTAAAACATGTTTAACTAAGTTAGAAAACTGATTTGGTATCAAAACAAAGTGTTTTGCTACCCGAAAATAGTTCCGTCGCAAAATGTACATAATCATGTATTTTGACCAAAACTTTGACTCGTCACTTCGACTAGTCAACGTGGTAATCAGTAGGTATAGTCACAAGGGACCATAACCATCGTGATTACGATCACATTGCAAAGTTCAATTGAACTTTGTCTTGACCAATTCATGGTCAAAGCCGAAAGTCAAACACTGTTTGACTTTTAGCTTGAAATAAATTAACAAGACTAGGAAGAAGACTTACAAGTGTTCTTGGATGAAAAAGATGACTAAGAATGCTCAGTTATGAAGCCTCCAACAAGTGTGGTAGCCTCAAATCAGAGCTTAGAGTGAAGAATGAAGGAAATGACCAAGGAAGAATGAAATGGAGCATGTTATTTATAGGAATCAAGAGCTCATAGGATCATTACATGTGGATTATGGGTTCTCCAAGGAATGATCTACACCCTACAAGTGTTAGGGACTGATTAGAGGGCTTGTTGGACACTTTACTTAGTCTCCAAACAAGAAACCAACCAGCCAAAACTAACCAATTCAGCTGTATTTTAAGAAAAACTGGTTTCTGCCAGCTCCAGCTCTCGTGCCCCGCAACCCATATGACCTCAGGAGTCGCGGTTCGCCAGCCAGTCTGCTGTCCAGACTTTCACAGTTTGACAGAATTGGTCCCTGCGGCCCGTAACTTTTTTTCGACGCGTTTAACCCCCGTTAACCCATTTTCAAGGCTCTAAAAGGATGTTAAAGCATAGGGGACTTGAAATATGCTTGGAAATATCATGGATGTCGGTTCGTTTGGTCGTGCGATCGCGTTTTTCGGTTAATTACGACGAAACTCGAACGGATGCGAAAACGATCCAAATTATGCGACAAATGGTATTTTTGCATTCCCATCACTAAAATACAATATTTTAGTGATTAAAAATTTTTTTGGATGTCCGGATATGGTCAGAAAGCAAGATATGCACACATTTGCATACTTTCGTAGTGTTGACGCTTTTAGTCCCTGTGATCAAATAAGCATATTTTCATACACCAAACCCCTCAAAACTTATTTCTAAGCTATGTAAAGGGTATTTAAGGTATGTTTATCTTATGACCTTGTTCCAGAGTGTACGTTGCTACGAGAATTGGCAGACTTTCGTAGTTTGTCGTAAATAGTCCCTGTGATCGAACAAACTTGTTTTTGCATACCGAACCCTTCAAAACTTAATTCTAAGTTATGTAAAGGATATTTAAGGTATGTTTAGCTTATGTCACAATTCCGGAGTGTACGTTGCATTAAACTGATTACGTTTGCGTAATAGTTTACGTAAAACTTCCAGAAAAGCTTCTCGAGAGTTCGAAATCATACGAGATTTGATATGTGTAAATGTCATATGTAATTGTACAAATCTCGAGAATGAAACACAAGATTTCATTTGATTCGTATTTGTATTGTAACACCCGTCCCATTTAATTATTATTTATTATAAAACACGCACTTTTCAAAACCAAAATGCATAATTATCAAAAACTTAGTTAATAACTAAGAGGTACATTGTTATAGTGTTTTAACATAACCAACTAACTAGTTTAAAACATTCGAAATTAAGTAGTGTTTACATGACAACACTTTTCTAAAACATGATTAGATTAGCGTGGAAGCTTCAAAACTTGTGTTCGGTTCTTGATTCCCAGCTTGATCGGCATCCGAAACAAAAACGAGCATTCCCTAAGGTCAAAACCACATCAATTATTAGTTTTGACAACATAACAACATGTATATATAAATTTTATTGCCAAACAACAAAATCAAAACAAAAATGCAGCGATTTAGGTCTGTCATGCCCCGCGACAGATCGTTGATAAGTTTACGCAGCCCGCGACGACAGTCGTATAATGCGACGGTGATCCTGGTTTGGTGTCGCGTGACGCGACGCCTTGTTTTTAACAGACTGTTGCTTGGTTTTTTGCTGCTGATGCCTAGCTACGAAAAATACCAAAATACCAACTTAAAACTTGCATAACTTTTGCTATACAAGTCCGTTTTACGTAATTCTTTTTCCTACGCGACCGTAATTAAATTACGGACCCGTTTAACAACATTGTTCACATTAAAATCCGATATATAAACAGTTGGCCTATAATTCCGCTATTTGATTGTTCGACCCGTTTGTCTACAAGTCTTACAACTTGTTTTGTTATCATCACTTGATTTCATCTATTTTACCCATTCCCGGGTTTACCAAATATTAGTGTTTCGCTCCCCTACCGAGGGTTACTTACGCATTAACGTCATGCTTTGTTTTCAAAGATTCAAGCATGCTCTTTTTAAAAAATTGGCAAGTATAAATTCCTGAACTTTAGACCCAATACCAAGGGTTCATTTGCAACATGTTTAGCGTGTCCGCTTCACGGCTTACGCATTCAATATATTCAATCGTTGAGTGATGATCCATTCACTTCAACATTTCCAATTCGACATTGTTTTGACCCGTTTGGTTGTCTAATGGAAACCAACATTACAAGGACATACCAAACTTTACTCTAACCAATATTTTGACCCGTTTTGTTGTCTAGTGAGCTTCGTCAATTCAGCGACATAACGAGTTCACATTTTACGCTAATTTAATTCAACAAGTTAGTATTTAATAACTAAACGTAATGTAACGAAACCACGGTCACATACCTTTAGAGCAATCCTTTCAAACGCGTATCGCCACTAGCTTGTCCGCTTGGCGTCCCGGTTTCCTTGCCTATAGAGTTCAACCATAGATGTTTAGAACACTCTTATAGCATATAACGCATAATTTTCCACACTAATCT
Source organism: Helianthus tuberosus (assembly GCA_030545235.1). NCBI lineage: Eukaryota > Viridiplantae > Streptophyta > Magnoliopsida > Asterales > Asteraceae > Helianthus > Helianthus tuberosus. The sequence goes on along the minus strand of JARYGA010028000.1, from coordinate 10,567 downwards.
ATTATGCATTTTTTTTGTCCGGTTTTCAACATTTATCTTCTCTTAGGCATTATATGAAACACCTAATGAGCATGATTTTCTTACAATTCACAATCAAGTCCTTGACTAACTAGTGAGCCAAGATTTAAGCATCATTTCACATGTTCATGTCAAATTTTCGTATCAACAAATCTGGGTTTACCTCATAGAGTCTAAGTTAACAAATATATTTCTAGTGTATTAGCATAATTCTACAAAACCCACTTGACACATGAGTGTATGATCATGAATTCACAATTAGGAACATCAATTTAACAAGTAAATGACTAGGGTTTACTCCTAGACATAATTTCATTCCTAATTTCATCCAAATAATGACCATGCAAGCTCTAATTCGAATCTCATGAGTTCATCTAAAATTCAAGATGGAACTAAATATCAAAAATTTGCATACCTTATGATCCCTTCAACAAGGTGATCACTAATTCGTGCTTGAAAATCTATTTGGAACTGATTAGAGCCTTCAATTTGATCAATTTGTCAAGAACTAGGGTTTGGTGGGGAATCCTTGTTCGCCCTGTGTTTTGATCCACCAGACACACACTTAAGTGTGTGTTTGGTGTAGTTTATTTTGTTTTATTAATTCAAGTTTCAAGTTTAACAACTTAATTCCCTCACCTATTGTTTAGTTTATATTTTTGGTGTTTTAATCCACTTACATGTTACTACTAGACTTATGACTAACCGGGTTATTTATTCCTAGTTAGTTTATTCTTGTTTATTTTTATACTTTATAATTCTAATATAAAGTTTTATATTTTTGGGGTGTTACAAGTCCACTCCCCTTGAAAAGGGTTTCGTCCCCGAAACCAAAGTACGTACCAATTAGTGTAGGGTAGAGACGTCTCATCTCCTCTTCGGACTCCCATGTGGTATCCGAACCTTTTCTGTGCTCCCATTTGACCTTCACTTGGTCGATTTCCTTATTCCTCAAACTCTTCACCTTACGATCTAATATCGCAATCGGCTTCACTGTGTAGTTGAGACTATTATCCACCTCGATGTCGTCGTAGTGGATATAAGCAGTTTCGTCAGCTAGACATTTCCGGAGATGTGATACGTGGAATGTGCTATGAATTCCACTCAGTTCCTCGGATAGTTCGAGACGGTATGCGACCTTACCAACCCGTTCAATGATTCTAAATGGCCCAATAAACCTTGGGCTTAATTTTCCCCTTTTTCTGAACCGAATAATCCCATTCCACGGAGATACCTTTAGCATAACTTTATCACCAACTTGAAACTCAATCGGTCTCCTTCTCTTATCCGCGTACGATTTTTGTCGATCCTGAGCCGCTTTCAAATGGGCTCGGACCAAATCAATCTTCTCATTCATGATTCGGACTACATCCTTATGTGCAAGCTCACGTGGACCAATCTCATCCCAACACACCGGGGTTCGGCATTTTCTACCGTAAAGCATCTTGTATGGAGCCATACTGATGCTTGCATGGTAACTGTTATTATATGAAAATTCGACCAATGGTATATAAACATCCCAACTTCCTCCGAAGTCTATAATACATGCCCGTAACATATCTTCCGACGTTTGTATTGTTCTTTCACTTTGCCCATCCGTTTGTGGATGGTACGCTGTGCTAATGAACAATTTAGTTCCCATTTGCTCTTGGAATTCACGCCAAAAGTTCGAAGTGACCGAGTATCTCTATCAGACACGATGGATATTGGTACTCCGTGGCGTGCCACTAATTCATTGGTATACACCTCTGACATCTTTTCGGACGTATAAGTCTCGTGAATCGGAATGAAGTGAGCACTTTTTGTCAATCTATCCACAACTACCCATATAGCATCGTATCCACGGTTGGTTTTGGGCAGTTTGGTCAACAAATCCATTGTGATTTGCTCCCATTTCCAAACTGGGATGTCCAGCGGTTGTACCTTACCGTATGGCTTTTGGTGTTCTACTTTGACTTGTAAACAGGTCAAGCACTTCTCTACATTGTAGGATCGTTTGCACGACCAAACGAGTCATTCAGAAGAGATCTCGTCCAATACGAGAGGCGGAAACAGACATATCAGAGTTATTTCAGTTGATTACACACTAGAATCACTTAATCTATCTCTTGTATTGATTTGATGACGATTTACAGGCTAGAGATACCTCGGCAGAGCTTCGCTACCGGAATCAGAAAAGTTACAAATGAAATGATCAAGCTCACTATTTATAGGAGATCCATTTCGCATGGAATGGACTTGCCCATTTCGTATGGAATGGACTTGCCCATTTCACATGGAATGGACTTCACACGAAATGGCCCCATCTTACATATTTCTTGTTTTTCTCGAACTACGTGACTTGATCTATCATTCTAGTTACAAGACTCGATACAAGACGAAGTCGACAGACATATGCACCAACAGACTCCCCCTTGGATGTTGACGAAGCCTTTGGTGTCGAGTTTTCAGTTTGACGAATCTTAAGTCTTTATCAGTCTACTTGCTCTTTCCAAAGTATCTGACATTGTTAGCATCCTCAATCTCTTTCTCTCTCTTTTTCTTGATCTCTCCCAGAATCTCAATCTGGCTCTTCACATTCTCTTGATCAGATCTCTTGATACCTCAAACTCATCAGCTTCAGCAGGTTCTCTCTCGAGCCTTGTTCCAGGATCTGAATTTGGCTCTTACATCTTCAGCATTAGCAGCTGGCGTGGACTGCAGGATTCGAACCTGGCTTTAATGTCTTCAGACTCCCCCTTTCGATAATCTGGGATCGCAGTCTGGAATTCACACTCTGCAGGCTTTGGATCGGAACCTGGCTGTATAACTTTCACAAGTTCTAAGATCGTAACGTGGCTCTTTGTAACGATCAGAATCAGAAACTTGGCTTTAACCTGCACATACTCTACCCAAGAGTAAGTTTCACAAATTTAAAATTTAACAATTTTAGATTTAACCACTTGTAAATATCCTCAAATCAACATGATTTAACATTTATAATCTCTGCTTGACCACTTGTATTAGAAACATTCAAATTTGACATTTCAAAATCATTTCTAAATTCAAACAAACTCTCCCAAACCTTGTTCATCATGTTCAGCACTAGGAATTTTGAAAATCAGCTTTTCAACATCAGTTGTCAAAAATAAGATGAAATAAAATCTTTTTGATTTTTCAAAAAATCAAGCTAAAATACAATCTTTTTGGGTTTTTGTTTTTAATGAAAAACAATAAAGAAATATTTACAAACAATATTTTTGTGAGTTTGTGTAAGAGGATCATATCAGTTTTTGAGACAAATCACCAACACCGTTGAGCTATAAACACTTTAAGTTCTAAACGATTCACTTAGATTGTCAGTATACTGATCCACTTAAATTTTCACACAAAGTTCAACTGTTTCGAGATACGAGATTAGTGTTTTAAGTACTTAAACTTATTCGCGTGTCCCACCTCAGAATATACTCCTGTATCCAGACTCCTATATTCAGTCTTACAGGTGAATGTACACTAATGATATCTGTAATCGGGTAAATGCGAGACCATGAGAGCTCAGGCTATTGCTTCCGCAAAATCAGAGAGATGATGGTTTGACTTTAGGTGTATCCCGTTTGGGGATCTTTTCTTCAACAGCACATGATTAGCATTTTTCAATGTTTCATCATTTTTATGCTGAGGGTGGGCTTTATGATTAAAGCATTGCAAAGTATTATACGAGGACTAGGCTATTGCTCCCGCAAAATCAGAAGTCCTGATATAATACCCCAGATATCACCACACACAAAGACCTAGTATGTCAGAAATAGAAAGCCCTTCAAACAAGATTTCGGGGGTTACCCATATATCCGAGAGATGTTCCCCACGAAACAAGTAAGTATTTGATATTTAGGTTTATATCTCGACAACAATCTACTAAGCGTGCGAAAACCTACTGGCATATCATCAGTGAGACCGTTTATCACATTTTTCTTTCCAATTCTTTAGCGTGCTGTGATAGTCCACTGATGTACTAACATTTCCTCTTTTTCACAACAAAACTCGTTTTGATTTTACGATGTTTTTGGCTTTTTCAAATTTTCTAATGTTTTTGGATTTTCAAAAATTCTTACTCCCCCTAAAATTCAAAACCATTTAAAGAAAATTTGACAAACCGATGTGAATTGCTTCAATTCTCCATCCACTTGGCATAAACAATCAGAACTCCCCCTGACAACAAACTATTTTCCCATTATGATTTCAAAACACTTAAGTTTGTTTTAATCAAAAGGTTTTTCCAGAAAATTAGTTTTGTTAAATTCATACACCACTTGTAAGATCGGGGTTTTCATCACATTGTTCTTTCAACCATTTGTATGAAAGTTAAATCAAGTTCAACTTAATGACCTTGATTAACCACTTGTAGGTTCTCATCAACCATACCACTTGTAAATCGAAATATGACAATTTTCAAATTCATAAGAAAGATGCCGATTCATGCTCCACGATTTCCAACTTGGGAGCTCCGGCAAGTCCGGATTTTACTCTTGATAGGTTCTATCCCATGACGATACAAACATGGGTGAACCATCTTCATCTGGTTTACTCTTTTTCGATTCATAAAATTCCTTTACCTCTTTTACCTTCCCATCAATCATTTTACCGAAGATATGTTTCACTTTGGGGTTAAAAGTTTTTTCAACATCAAATTTTTTCTTTTCAGAAAAAAATTGATTTGAAATCTCAACTTTGCCAACTTTTTGTTTAAAATTTTCAGCTCGCAATGGTGGAAAGTTTGCGTCATCCATTGGCGGAACTGAATTTTCTCTTTTTAGATAACTTGTGACTCCTCTGACTTTGACGAGTCAGATTCATCGTCAGAACTACCATCAGATTTCTTAACAACCCACATTTGGTTGTCAAGTTTCACTTTTCTCTTGTAAAAACTTTTTGAACACTCACCAACCTCAAATTTTAATTTTTTTAAAACTTTAAATTGTTTGGTTGGTGATTCATTATCGATCATTTTTTCTTTCAGTTTCTCAGAGACTCTCTGTTTTATGTTGATTGCCTTTGGACAGTTCAAGGCAATGTGACCAACTTTTCTGCATTCATAATAGGTTCTTGTCTCCTTCTTCTGAGCAGCTTCATTCTTCATTCCCTCTTGCTTCTTAGCAAGGAATTCTTTGTTTGTCTGCTTCCAGAATGAGCTTTTTTCGTCTTCTTCTGAACTTGCTCCTGAAACAAATACAGTTTTTGGTTTATAAGTTTTCTTATTTTTATGATTTTTTGGTGGAATAAAACCTAAACCTTTCTTTTTGAAATTACCATTATGGTTTGGTTTCTTTTGAAAACCAGAACCAGAATTGTAATCTTTTTTCTTGTTTAACCTTTGTTGAACTCTTGAGGTGTACTTTTTAGGTTTTTCAGTAAGATTTACATCTTTTATTTCAGAAATATTAATTTCTGTTAGTTTGAAAACCTTGTTGATCATTTCAGTTTTAACACCTCTTATTGGAAATTCTTCATCAGAATATAATTTGTCAGAATCATTTAAAGTATATGCTACTTTAAATGTTTCGTCATTCAAATTATTCTTTGACATCAGAAAATCTTTATTGTAAACCCGTTTGCCCTTTTTGACTGTTGGACTTGAAGTGTCGAACTCAGACTTTGACTCTGACTTTGACTCCTCCGTTTCATCTTTTTCCAACACATGATCGACCACTTTCTTTATTAACACAGACTCATGATCAGTGTCGGATGATGTGAAAGTGACATCAATGTTGTCTGGCAAGTTATCTGAAGGCTCGGATTCCCACTGTAAGTTGGTTGCCTTTTTGATTCTTTCTGAATTAGGATTTCTGGGAGAATATCCATTTTCAAGCGAAGGTGGACACTTGTTATAACTGACACTTTGTTCCTTACCGGAATTCTTTTCTTCAAGTTTCTCTTCTTCAAACGCTTTCATGCCTTCCACTGTAGGATAAATCCTGTCAATCACATAAGAAGAACATGAGTAACTTTTCAATAACATGTTTACTCTCTCAGTTTCTATCCTCTGAGTTTCCAATTTCTGTTCAAGCTCAGCACATATCTCAATGTAATAATTGACGATTTTATGCTTTGTCATGTACGCTCCATTGAGTGTCTTCATAGCTGTTGCTTGTTCACTACTTGACTCGTTATATTGATTCATGGCTTTGTTTAAGACATCATACGATTCTTTCAGTCTGTTCATGTTATGAATCAACTCGTTGTTGTGCTTTTTCATAGTCTCACAGTTTTCACATTCCTCAGACACCTTTTCTGCATCAGCTTCCTTTTCAATCTTGAAAGCTGAATCTCTTTGACCTGCTTCTTTATCACATGAACATCTTCATCATTGTTATCTCTCTCGGCTAGAAATCTTAAGTGTTCTTTCATTCTTTCTGCATAATACGAATTATCATCATCACTATCATCTTGTTTTTTAACCTTCTTCTTTGTCACTCGAACATTTTCAACATCACTGTTATCTCTCTCGGCTAGATATTTTAAGTGTTCTTTCATTCTTCTTGCATAATAATCATCAACACTATCTTCAACGATTTAAGCAACAAAAGCTTTATGATCTAAAGTTCTGTTAGGATCATAATCATCCCAACTGAAACCTTTTGGAAGCCTTTCATCATCTTGATTTATCAGGCATGCTTTACTATCAGTTGAAATATATTTATCCCAGCTAAATCCTTTTGGCGATCTTTCATCATCTTGATTAACTAGATAAGCTTTCTTTGATTCTTCAATCTCCTTCCTAGCATGTGAAGTTTGTGGCGATTGTTGTTGATACGGCTGTTGAGCAACTTGATGATAAATCGCTTTCCGATAATAATCATTGTTGCCGAATGGATTCTGAGCTCCACTTGCTTCGCGATTTGTGCATTCTCGCTTGAAATGCCCTTTTTCGCTGCAACGAAAACAAGTAACTTTAGATTTATCAAATCCTAAAGTAGAAACATTTGCATCACGGAAATCATCTCTTCCAGTAATCTGCTTAAACTTCTCAGCTCTTCTCAACACACTAGCCAAACACCACTTTATATCCATTAACTCCATTTCCTCAGCATCAATCTGATCGTAATCCTCTTTTGTCAACATCGGATTTCCGATCCTTCCTGCAACTAAACTCCTATAAGACTCTAACACAGTCACCAACAAAGACATATGACTTTTGGCTACTTCTTCAGAGTAATTTTGATCATTCTCGAGATTTAGTGCAATGTTACATTGTAGTACTTTGCCATTCTTGGTTGCTAAAAAATTTGGATCGAATGATGGATATGAAGAGAATCCAGTTTTGCAATTTGATCCTTGAGATGATCTTCCAGAAGAACTTTTTGCATTGAAAGCAGTTTCAATCTTTGGTGCAATGTTGGTCTTATGACTAGTACCTCCTTTGTAATACAAACCAATGTCTTGTTCACCATTAAAGTCCTTCATTCTTGCTATCTTTCGTTGTTCCATCTCTTGAGCTTCGAGTTGTTCAATAAACGTGCTCAGCGTTAGATTGTCAAATTCAGGTTTATTTTTCAACATCATAAGATACGTGCCCCAAACATCTTGTGGCAACGCATCGGCCTACTTTTCAATCTATTCATCATTATCTTTCATGATATTCAATCTTTTCATGTTAATCACCAAATTGCAATATCTTTCTATAATCTGCTTGGTGTTTTTAGTTTTTAATCCACGAAATAGATCAAATTCTTTCTTTAAAAGTGACATTTTGTTCTTGATCATCTCTTTACTTCCAACAAACTTCGATCTTAGTTCTTTCCATATTGAATGTGCACTTCCGTTGTGTTGTAGTAAAATCAAGATTTCTTCCTTAATCGCTTGTTGCAAGAGACTAACCATCATCTTTTCAGTTTTGTAATTCTTTTTCTCATCAACACTTAGATCTTTAATATCAACCTTCTCTCCGTTGTCCTTAACCGGTCTAATATATCGATATTCAATACATTCCCATGCATCTAAGTAATTTACTTGAACCCAATTTTCAAAATGTTCTGCCCATCCACTATACTCCTCAATACTCATAAGCTTAGGCGGTTTTTGCATGGTGCCCGTTTCATTTTCTAACATCGCATTCTGAGTCATAGTGATCGGGGTAGCAAATGCATTGTAGAATTTGTTTTCCATGATTCGGTTTTGAAAATTTCACAAACTCGGACTTTCAAACAAACTGATGATGTTTTACACGATCTGGTCAAGATTCAAACGAATTGGATCTGATACGAACTGCCTTTGATGCAAACTGAGGTATTTCAAACGAATTGGATCCTAAGTAACACACGAAATGACAATCTTATGCGAACTAGATAATCAGTTCGTGTGAATTGAGATAATTTCCAAACGAAATGGCCCTCTCAAGCGAAATGATGCTCTAAATTACCAATTCGTGCGAAATGGAGATCTGATGTACTGTTTCAAGCGAAATGATGCTCTGAATTACCAATTCGTGCGAAATGGAGATCTGATGTACTGTTTCAAGCGAACTGATGAAACTATTAACCAATTCGTGCGAATTAGAAAGCAATTTCACACGATCTGAGAAGCCTTTAACCAATTCGTGAGAAATGGAATGAATTTTCACACGACCTGTGACTTAAACCGTACGAATTAATGCTGATGTCATACAATCGGCCATGTTTTTGACAAAATTGATCATGTTTTAGTTCGATTTTAGATCTAATTCTTTCAAGGGTTTGTTAAAACAGTGTTTCGCACGTTATATGTGAAAATCAAGCCATTTTATCCGTAAAATCTCAGTTAATTTTGAAAAATGTGAAGAAGAATGAGTAGAAATCAGAATTTTTGATGAAATCAAGCTGAAAATGGTAAGAACTCTTCCTCCTGAGCTCTGATACCACTTGTAGGATCGTTTGCACGACCAAACGAGTCGTTAAAAAGAGATCTTGTCCAATACGAGAGGCGAAAACAGACGTATCGGAGTTATTTCAGCTGATTACACACTAGAATCACTTAATCTATCTCTTGTATTGATTTGATGACGATTTACAGGCTAGAGATACCTCGGCAGAGCTTCGCTACCGGAATCAGAAAAGTTACAAATGAAATGATCAAGCTCACTATTTACATGAGATCCATTTCGCATGGAATGGACTTGCCCATTTCGCATGGAATGGACTTCACACGAAATGGCCCCATCTTACATATTTCTTGTTTTTTCTCGAACTACGTGACTTGATCTATCATTCTAGTTACAAGACTCGATACAAGACGAAGTCGACAGACATATGCACCAACATACATACTTTACAACATCTCTTTTCATTCCGGGCCACCAATAGTTTTGCATTAAATCGTTATACAACTTGGTTGCCCCCGGATGGATAGAATAACGGGATTTATGAGCTTCGTCAAGTAGGAGCGTCTTGACTCCACACGAATTTGGGACCCATATTCTTCCGAAACGAGTCTCTAACCCATTGTTACCATCCACCATCTCTTTCAATTGGCCAACTATTCTTTCTTTCTTTAAATTTTCCTCTTTCAATTCTTCGACTTGAGATTTTTGAATTTGTTCAAGTAGACCCGATGTCACAATTAGTTGCGTCGATCGTACTCGAATTGGTGTATAGTCTACCTTTTGGCTCAACGCATCAACCACCACATTAGCTTTCCTGGGATGGTAATGTATATCACAATCGAAATCCTTGGCAGTTTCTAACCACCGCCTCTGTCTCATGTTTAATTCCTTCTGATCGAAGAAATATTTCAAACTTTTATGGTCGGTAAAGATAGTGCATTTTACCACATACAAATAGTGCCTCCATATCTTTAAGGCAAAAACCACCGCCACCAACTCGAGATCGTCTGTAGGGTATCTCTTTTCATGAGTCTTCAGTTGTCTCGAGGCATAGGCTATAACCTTGCCTCGTTGCATCAAAACACACCCGAGCCCCGAATGTGACGCATCCGAGTAAACTACCATATCATCAACTCCGTCCGGCAATCTCAATACCGGAGCGTGAGTCAATCTTTCCTTAAGAGTTTGAAACGCTTTTTCTTGATCATCGCCCCATATAAACTTTTCATCGTTACGAGTTAATTTGGTCAACGGCGCCGCAATCTTGGAGAAATCTTTTATGAATCTCCTATAATATCCCGCAAGTCCCAAAAATCTTCAGATTTCCGAGGGATTCTTGGGTGGATTCCATCTTGCCACTGCTTCTATTTTTGACGGGTCTACCAACACCCCGTTCGCACTAATAATGTGCCCAAGAAATTGCACTTCTCGTAACCAGAAAGCGCATTTCGAGAATTTGACATATAATTTCTCTCTTCTGAGCGTCTCCAATACTTCACGTAAATGGCTTGTGTGTTCTGCTTCATTCTTTGAATATATCAAGATGTCGTCGATGAATACTATCACCAACTTATCCAACATCGGCTTGCAAACCCGGTTCATGAGGTCCATGAAAGCCGCGGGCGCATTGGTCAATCCAAAGGACATCACGAAGAATTCATAATGTTCGTACCGTGTACGAAAGGCCGTCTTTGGTACATACTCCTTCTTGACCTT